>JAGXJF010002387.1:0-152385 GCA_019208055.1 Stipa capillata | reverse complement strand
TGTTCTGGATCGGAACCAGTATACAACGGGGTTTGGGAGTCTTCAACTAGTCTCGTGAACTTAGCAGCCTCTCTTTCATCCTCAGGATCTAGCACCACCTGCTCCACCATATGAACGTCCTGCACCATATCGGCCAAATTATTTGCCGTTTCTTCTTCGGCGTCAGGTTCGATACTCCCCTCGTTTTCTTCGGTATCTCCGTGTTCGGCATCTTGCTGTAACACCTGATCTTCCTCCTCCTCGCCGTGACACGTCCAACGTGTATAGCCTGACATGAAACCCTTAAGCACCAGGTGTACCGTCACCCTCCCTCTCGTATCGAACATTACCAAATTTTTGCAATCACGACACGGACAACAAATCTTCGTGCCACCTTTCTCCTCATATCTCGCTCGGCGACATCAAGAAACTCGTTCAAAACCATAGCCCAACTCTCTGTTGCCCGGTTGTCGTACATCCAAATACGATCCATCGATCAAGACCTACGACACGAAACTAATCAGTTCGACGAAAAAGAACAAAACACTAGGCCTCGGCTCGATGACCGAAAATCACATAGCAACTATCGTCTCGGCTCGATGGCCGGCAATCACATCAAATACATATACAAAATGAAAAGAAAACTTTTGTATCTTATTCATCCAAAGAGGGCATTATTACCAAGGTTATAGCGATCTTTTAGGGGAGGGAATGGAACTCCGGGGAGGAAAGAGAGATCTATGGAGAGATTAGTGTGAGGAGGAGGGAGAGATGAAATATATTTTGGGTTGGAGAGAGAGATTTAGGAGGTGGTGAAGAAAAGAGAGGATTTGAGAAGGAAATAGATCTAGATCTAGATCTAGAGATCTTTTGGAGGGGGAGGAAGAGAGCTAGAAAGGAGGGGAGGAGGAGGATTGGGGAGAGGGGGCTGTTTGTGGGCGGGAGGGGGGCGGCAGCAGCAGTGGGGGGCGGCGGCGGCGCTCGCTGCTGGCCACTAGGCGCGCGAGCACTGGCCAGCAGCGAGAGCAGAGTCCAATATATATAGGAGGTTACCACTGACAGGCCCCTATAAGGAGCCCGTCAGTGGTTCAACACGCCCGCCGACTACACCCTGGACGAAACAACGCTGACGGACAAGAAAAGCGCCCGTCAGTGAAGAAAAATCATCACTGACGGTCGGATAAAAGGTGCCCGTCAGTGATAATACACGTCAGATATGGCACCGTTAGTTCATTTCCACTGACGGGCGTCTAGGTGGCCCGTCAGTGGAGACCCATCCTTCACTGACGATCCCGTAGGACCAGCCCGTCAGTGATAGTTAGGCGTCATTAGTGCTGCCCTCATTTCATCTCTACTGACGGGTCCTTTCTCTGCCCGTCAGTGGAGGTCCCCGCGTCCCACTTAGCTAGCTTCTTTGCTGACGGGCTTTTTGACGTCCGTCGGCGGTGATAGCCTCCAACGACGGTCCGATTTGGGCCCGTCAGTGGAGGTGGTGCAGGAGAGGGTCAATCTACAGTAGTGTCATGATACGCCTCCCGGAAGGCCACTAGCCGACTTCCCCAGCCGAAAAGCGTGGGTATCACCGAATTCCTAGCACTTAGCTCAAATCTAACCTTTTTTCAGGTATCATGGGAGTCCATCAAGGTCTCTCCACCAGCGACTTGGGCATGCGCAACTTACTCGTCAGTCGGCATCCGTGTCGAGACCTCGAAGCACTCAGGGGCTACTGACGGGGGGAGCCCATCCAGGTAGGCCCAGCACAACGAGTCGGCCTAACAGGCTCATGGAGTTCCATGGAGGCCCACTCGGATGAAGGCCCAAGTAAGGCCCGCACGGGTACAACGTCCGGGTGCCATCAAGACAGGCGTTGCAACTCCATCAAGACATGCGTTTCGCTTACATGAAGATTGGCGTTACTCGGACGGTTACACAGAATGAATGTACCAATTAATTTGGGCGGTTACTGTAGCTCGGCCGACTGGCCGAGTCAGCACATGTACAGCCTATATAAGGCAGAGCACCTCATGCAGAGGGGGGTGGATTCCTTTTGCATAGGCTTAAGGCTAGAGTGCATCTTCAACCTCCTGTAATTTTTCTCACGCAAGGCTGTTCATATATCAGCAGGAGTAGGGTATTACTTCCGCCATTGGAGGGCCTGAACCTGGGTAAAAACCTCTTGTGTGAACCCGCTTGAATCTTTCTTACGCGCTCCCCAAAAATCCTATTAGAAATGTATATTGCCGCGAAATCCCCGCGATAGTTCTCCTCTCAAATTGAGAGGAAGAACCCTTCTGTTCCGTGCCGATGCAGCGTAGATCCGTTTCAGCCCTCTATGTTCAGCTGTCACAATGGAATGAAATAGTCGAGGACGCCCATCGAAGGGGGTCGCCTGTGGAGCACCAGTGGGCCCAAACGGCAGGCCAAGGCGGTCTCCCCTACCGTGGGTTCCTTTCGTGTTGGGCCCGCGGGCCTCCCGCGGCGCCGCCCTTTTGATTGTTGCTCCGTCTCGATGTATCTTCTCTGTTTCATGCAGAACTTAAGGTGAAAGCTTGGCGTACATGCGTACTTTTATTCACGTCACATTTATTTCTAGCCAGATCGCTGTGCTACGGTAATCCCAAAAATCAGCAACTTATTTTATCACAAGGGTACGATAATACTATAGAAGGAACAGTAATACGATAGATAAACTAATATGCAAAATGCACGTACCGACGACCACCGACACGACTGGCCATTTGTGCCGGTGGGTCGTACGACTTGCAGTCAGCTAGCACTCATAAAAATTACAAACTTTTTTGGCCGGCCATATCTCGTGTCTATGCGAAGTACAACTAGCTAGCTTTTTAAGCCCATCCAAACCACTCTAGTTTTCGCCTAATCTGGATGGCAATGTGTATCAGCTGAAAGATTCAATATTGTGGTGAAATGGAAAATCTTTTTGGTTCAAGTACCGAATAAAAACATAAAATATTTGCACAAATATAGTGAGTAAATAGTTCTAATGTTCATCAAACATCTCTTCAAATTGAAAGTTTAAATTTCATTTGTATTAGGAGGGGAAAAAAGAAGAGAATCCTTGACATCTTTATGAATTTAAAAGTGATTTCTTTTACAAAATTAATTAACTGTTCACAGCTAATTCCTCTTTTTGTTTTCTCCCAACACAGATTGAATTTGAACTTGATATTTTAAAGACAAAGCTCATGATTTGCCACTCCAAAGGTTGCAGTTCTAGGATTTGGCACTCTTCAGTACGCAATTCATGCTTTGCACCTCCAAAGATGTTTATACTTAGGATTTGTCACTTAAGACGTACTCTCCTCTTCGCGTTGCTTTTTATCCGAAATGCAGTAGTGAATTGACCCAAGTGCTACTGGCTGATTCACTTGTGCATTTTTTTCACCGCATTTGAGTTTTCACCTGATACAGTTGCCATTGTGGATAGTGCTATGTTGTTTAGCCTAGAAATTATAATTTATTGGAAGTAAAATTAATTTGATCTTTTCGAGTAGTCACAGATTAATATGGTCCGTTATGTTTGGAAAAGAAAAGAGAGTTTGAACACTGGATTATGCCAACTTAGCCAGAAGTTAGAAATAGATTGATGTGAGCAATATAATAATTGAGAACTACTAAGATCAAATCATGTATGTTCAATCCTGATACCTTGTGTTCCAAGACAGTTTTAAAGAATTTCAAGGACTGCCAACAACCATCATGTAACTTGAAACTTCTAGAATCCAGAAAGAAGATGTCAGTTTTTGAAAAAAAAACCATTGAAAAGCATAATTTCTGTTCACAAAAAGAAGAAAAAACTATTGCTGAAATGAGATCTTACTGTACACGGCCACAATATCTGCCTGAAAAGTACAAATCAGGGAAATATGCACGAAATGCTAACACAATACTTCAACAAAAAGCATAAACAAACAGGTAGCACACACAAACAGCAAGTCATAAGCTGCACGTCAAAGGTAAAGGTCCAGTTTGATCAGTAGTTAGAACAAGGAAGCAAAAGCAGGAACTACTCACTCTCACAAACACGCGTATTCTGATGACCAAATGTGCTAAAGCAGATGCATATGTAAGTCAAGCCAGACAGCAACATCAAAGCCCATAAGTTGAGAACAGACAATGACACATCAAGATATAAATGCACTGAGAAATTAGCATAGCACTTGTGTGTTGGAAGGGGAGCATAGCACTGCCTCTGTCTCAGAAATTGAAACAATTAATTGTTACGAAAATGGCTGCGAGTGCTAAAACTTCCATGAACACTTTGATGAGGTATATATATCATTAGATTGTCAAACTGAAGACATGAAGCCGATGGACAAAGATGTGCGCATGCATGTCACCAGCCTAATTTCTCACAAGTGATGGCGAAATATATTGGTATAGATGCATGCTACTACGGTTGTGGAATATGTACCTGTGACTTCAAAATTTGGAGCCTCCTATTTGTCAAAACTGATTTCTCCTGTACTAAATTTGTCAAACTAATTGATTTACATATACTTTGTCCTGCATTGCTGAAGAGGCAGATGGCCTAGGACCAGAAGATCTGGCAGAGTACAATCGTTGAGGGCTCTTAAGATGATCAATTCCTTGTCTTCTAAGAGCATTTGGATTGACGCCTGCCTTGTGAGCAGCGATAACTCCAATAGCTTCCCAGTAATTCTGGACATTCAGCTGGGGAGAAAAAGAGCAATGTCCCAAAGGATTTCTTTGATACAAGATTGCATGATGTATCAGAAAGAGAACTTAAAGGATAATTATCAAAATATGTTACATACCGCCTCTACACTGAATTTGTCAGGGGTATCATCAAGCACCATCTCATTTTCCTGTACGGTAATGATTAAGGGCTGCAAAATTAAAGAATTACCTAATTTAGCTGACCTGATAACAACAAGAGGGCTACACTTGGTTCTGTGATTAGCTTCACTCATCACGTTGGCACACATTGATGAACTAATCCAAGCTTCATGTTCAAGAAAAAATATAGTGCATATGCAATTCAAGTGGCAAGATACATCATCAGTAATATGCACAGAATAAGTGTACCTTGTTCTTTCTTGCAGTTCGAGCAAAAGCAAGAGCACCATCACCTCCACAAGCATCTTTTGGAAGAATCACACTATCAACATCGCTAGCCATTATGCAACCACTGCCCAAGGTTCCCTGACTCCTCATCACATACTAAAGAGCATTGCTTAATCCAGCAAGCACACAAGGTAGAAAGGTATAACCAATCTGTTACAAAAAGATCAACAAGAGTGAATGAAGAAACAAGATATAAAATTAATAAGCACTGCTTACTGCTTAATTTGATGTTGGACAACAGGCATATATATACTTATAAAGGAGGAAAACAAGCTTATAACTTTAGGAAACCATGTAACCAGCAGACACTGAACCATAACAGTGATTGAGTTATGCCATTGTTGTGTCATCACTAAGCATATCACTTGTAATCATTACTCGATTATGCACAAGCAATTAAGCACAAGGGCATAGAGAGTTGACCTCTTCGCAGATCTTGGCGATACTGATGGGCTGAGTGGCGGGGGTAACACGGCCGGAGCGGGAGCAGCAGGAATTCTGAATTCTTTCGCAATTAGATGACTGATGATTGCTTCAACTCCTGCTAACAGATCAACTCCCTGCATTGATATTAGCATACAGCAGTCAAGGACATACAAGCTGAGAGGTATATTTAAATTCTTTCTAGGAAATGCTGACAATGAAAGATATCAGATATGTTTCCCCACAAATGATAACCCCAGAATATTTCAACGAAATAAGGGGCAGCAACTTCAAATTTATGGAGAAGAGAAGTGCTAACATCTATGCCTGACTACATGTGGGTGCATCCTGTTGAAACTTGCAGGAGATATTTTGGATGAGTCAAACTGAACATTTCCAAATCAAAGTAACTCTCAAAAGTCCAAACAAACAAAACCAAAAGGATAATAAGGGAGTTCCAAGAATACTGCATACAAATATCAGATACTACAAGGACAACAAACTATCATACGAAAAGAAAAGAAACAACTACTTGAGCAGATAAGAATTACCTTTCCTTCCCGATAACAATCCGAATCTTCAGGATCATCATCTACAAAGCGCGCAACAACCGCCACAGCATTCACGGCCGAATGGTTCACCAGTGCATCGACCGCTCTTAACAGAGAATCAGAGTTCCCAACATTCCCCGTTGATTTCCCACATTTTGGATCGATTTCCCACATTTTGGATCGAACCACGTCTTGATCTACACCATACATGCACAGTCCATAAATAACATCAAAGATTAGTAGATTACCCAGGAACTGAACTGACTTTTCACCCACTACTTTCAGAAATCAGAATAGAATGTTCACCTCCAAAGGACAGTGTACTCAACCACAGGGAGGCCAACCGAAGCCCTCGCAGCATCCGCGACCTGCAAGTGGCGGAGCCGGAGCTCTTCCTCGATTCCAGAGTCGAACACCAAGCCTACCTAGGTTGGATCAGTTACAATGCGTCACGAAAATCATAACTCACGGTTGCATTGCATCACCATTGTTCTTGTGGGTGCATGTGTGGGACTGAGATGATCTCCAGAGCCAATGTATTAGTCTTACTGACCTTGTTCTGGTGAACGGGTTGAAGAGCTCAAGCGCCTTCCGCGAACCTGTCAAGGGCGTATCTCTCCACGTAAAGCGTATTAGGCATCGGCCAGTACAGCATCGCAGCGTTGAGCACCTAGGGCACGAGTGAAAAGCTTCAACCTTCCAGCAACCGAATCCTAATGGAGAAATGAAATGGTACGTGAAGCCGCTGCCTGAACTTACATTAGGGTGGGATATGACGCAGTCGGCGACGGAGGCGGGGGCGCGCGCCACGGGGAGGGCGTCGCCGGCCAAGCCCCAACGGCGGCGCCGACCCCGGTGGGGACCACCAGGACGGACGTGTACGGCCTCCTGAAGCTCGGGGCCCGCGCTTCGGTGGACGGGGAGAGGGAATGGGCACGCGCACGCCGACGCGGAGGCGGCGGGGGGCGGCTGGTGGGGAGGAACGAACCGGCGAGGTGGAGCGCCATCATCGGACGGAGCGAGCGAGAGCGGGGAAGCGGGGCGGGATGATAAGGTTGGGGCCATTAGGCCCATGAATCGGCCCATTCGGCTCTTCATGGCGGACCCCACCTGTCAGAGTGTCATCCTTGTAAATTTCGCCAACCTGTCACAACTGCCTCTGGCCATCCCCTCCGCTGCCTGCCACTTAGACGAGAGAGAGGAAGGCGAAGCTTCGCGGCCGCCGCCCGCCATGTCGCCGTCGTCGCCATCTCCGTGGGCCGCCGCCGCCTCCTGCTCCGCCCCTCTCTGCGCCTCCCTGCCTCCCGTCCTGCGCTTCCGCCGCCCCGCCGCCGCCGCCTCCGTCTCCGCGTCGCGCGCGGCCCCGGCCGTCTCCGACGACCTCGTCCTCCGCATCGCCGAGCAGCTCGAGGACTCCGCGGCCGCCGCCTCCTCCTCCCCGCTCCTCGACCCGCTCCGCTCCGCTTCCGCGCTCTCCCTCCTCTCCACGCCCTGGCCCACCCGCCGCTCCAACGAAGCCTTCCGCTTCACCGACATCTCCTACCTCCGCTCACTCCCCATCTCGCTCCCCACCCAGACCCCCGCTCTCGCGCCGCCGCCCTCCTCCCCCTTCGGCTCCCATATCCTCTTCTCCGATGGCCTCCTCGCCTCCGCCTCCGGCGCCTACGCCGCCGCCCTCGCCGACCTGCCGCCTGGCCCCGCCCGAGACCGAGCAGCCGCCGCTATCGCAGCCTCCGCGGAATTCGCCCACAAGGATCTGTTCTACGACTTCAACGCCGTAGGCGCGAGCGACGTCGCGGTCGTGCACGTGCCGAAGGGGGCCCAGATGGCCGACGACCCAGTCCACATCATGTTTGCGTACAGCGGCGGTGGCGGCAGTAGTATGATGATGTCGAACCCGAGGGTTCTGGTGATAGCGGAGAAGGGGGCGGAGGTGGCCATCGTGGAGGAGCACTTTAGGATTGGAGAAGAGGACGATGGGTGCTATTGGGCCAACCCGGTGGTGGACATCATCGTGGAGGAGGGTGCTAGGGTGGTTCATTCCTATGTGCAGCGGCAGTCATCCGCCGCAGCGCATACCAAGTGGACCACCGTCCAGCAGGTGCAACTGTCTTGCAATTATGAGTTTTATATAAAAGTGTTTGAGCTATATAATTATTTGCATTCAGCTAGGACAGTGATCAGTGATGATGAGAGAATCGATTTTGACTCAATTATGAAGAAACATGGTTAGACTTACTTATCAGGTGGTTATGCTTGCTGTCATAGTTTAGGAGTAGGATATGGAATTTAGACCAATTAGGTAGTCAGTGAAAATCGGTGTTCATTAACACCAGATGCAGGTGAACGGGATCATATGAGTGTAGAAAAATGAGGCATACGTGAAGTTTCTGTATTTGGTGCAGTTGGGCGTTGCTTTATTATTTTGAATTCGCAACCAATGAAACAAAATAGATCCCCTGCAAACTAAAATTTTGGGGTAATGGTTTCATAGCTTATTTTCATCATCCTCTTAGTGCTCTTCCTATGAAATTGGACATGGCTTGCTGTGTTCCTACTCATTACTGAATCAGGTGCTTTTTTATTCGATTAGGAATAAACATGGTTAGACTTATTTGGTTGATTGTAGGGGGCAGTAATCACATTTCAATATCTGATTGTTTCAGTTATTGTGCAATTGGTAGTAATCTTCACATCTGTGGTGTTCTAGAAGTTATGCATGTCAGGGGGTTCTGCTTCCTGTCATAAGGTTGGAGTAAGATCATAGAGTATAGATCAATGAGAAAGCCAGTGAAGTCAGTCTTAGTCAGTAACACCAGATGCAATTTGGGCATTGCATTAATATTTCAAATTAGCTATCGATTAAATCAAACAGATACCCTACAAACTAAAATTTGGAGTATGGTCATGTAGCTTATCTTATTCTGCACTTAGTGTTATTCCTATCAAATGGAGTAAAGGAAAGAGCTCACTGTGTGTGTTCTTGTTCATTCAGTTGCCAGGTTTTACTTATGCTGACTGTATATAAAGAGTCAGTTGTGCATATCTATGTTTCAGTACTCACTAATGCAGCATGTAAAGAAATTTGAGTTTAAACTGAAGCTTATTTGAAAGGGAAATTGTCAGTCTCATTACTTATGTCACATTCTTTGCAGAATACATCTAGTAAATATGAGTTTGTTGAGGTCAGCACCGGAGCAAGACTGAACAGGCACAATCTCCACATCCAGCAATTGGGTCCTGAGACAGTCACAGAATTATCAACATTTCACTTAACATCTCAGAATAAGCAGATACATGATCTGCATAGCAGACTAATACTTGATCACCCCAGAGGTCACTCAAGACAGCTCCACAAAATGATTGCTTGTGGCACAGGAAATGGTATTTTTGATGGAAATATTAAAGTCAACAGGTATTTGGTCAGATTGCTTTCGTTTATTAGCTTTTTATGTTTCGGTAGAAATCTTTTTTGTGGTTATTCAAACTACATTGCTGAAATGTATATTTCTGAGTTTGGGGAACCATTGTACCAATGCTATGTAATTTCTTTGATTGCCTACATATTTCACTCTTCCTGAAAATAGAGCTTTGTGAGATTAGTTTTTTGGACGTTTTATGTTACTTTAAACAGAATATTGCAGTAGTTGTACCTAAGAAAATGCTGTATGCTCATGAAAATATTACAAGCTAGCAAAAGTCTGTTTTGGCTGTAGTTTTTGTAGCTACAGCAGTACAAGGCAATTGATGTAACATTCTCAATTTAGGAAATGTATACTGTTATTTTGTTTCACCTATTGTAATATTGTCTATAGGACCCCAAAATTCGCATTTATCTTGTTTATGACATTGACAAAGCTTATAGATACATACCTATATTTCCCTGACCTAACGTTTTGATGTTGTTGATTTGCAGGTATGCACAACAGACTGATGCAGGGCAACAAACTAAGTGTCTTCTCCTATCACCAAAGGCTGTTGTTAATGTGAAGCCAAACCTTCAGATTATCGCTGATGATGTCAAATGCACACATGGAGCTGCCATCAGTGGTGACCTTGACCCAAATGAGCTCTTCTACTTCCAAGCGAGAGGTATTGATGTTAAAACAGCAACTGATGCCCTGCTTTTCTCATTTGGAGCCCAAGTGATAAACCGCATCCCATTTAAGCCCATAGAGCAAAAGGCATTAGCACAGCTCAAAGAGTTGCTTACTTTGTCGAGAGAAAGCAGTGGATGAGACCCTGAGCTCTTTGAAGTAGCGCCGCACATTTTGGTTGAGACGGGAGGAGCAGGGCGGTAACGCTAGGAAGATTTCAGCCTAACAAGGTGAGTCAGTACTGCTATGTTTTGGACCGCTACAAGAAATACCACTCTAGCCTTTTTAAATTCAGCTTATTTGTAAATTACTTGTTTATCCCGACCAAGAGCAAGAATGCATGAAGCTTCTAAAGTAGATGATTCTTTTTAGTCGCAAATGTGGCATCAGAACTGAAGTTGACTTTACACTAGTCAAAACTTTCTGTAAAGAAATACACGATGGCTCGGTGCAACGGGTAAATCTTTCTTCGTATAGCCTCTCAGTTTCCATTATTCGAATACGTATCTAAGATACTTTATCGCGCGTTGATTACACTGTCCAAGAATGTTTTGCTGCTTCCGTTTGTCAGTATAAAAGTTCGATCCTACGCTAGCAGAGTGCCAAACATGGGGTCATAGGCTCATAGCTGCCCCATGGTATGTCGCCCACTGCGTCCTCGTCGAGCTGCAGCCCAGGTGCAGCATTCTGTTACCCGGGCCACTTACGGGTTCGCCATCCGGTGCGTCGTACCCGTCCTTTAGGGTCTATATGTAGTTAATTATTAAACCTTAGTCTCAACAGTTGGTCCATAAATAGGGACAGGGTCTTCAGTTATTTACACGTATTATCAAGAGTTTGTACTTGTGAGATCCAATATAGTAAGAGAAGAGCACCACATTTTTATCCTTGTGTCTATTTATTTTTTAGTAAGTGTTTAATCTACTAGTTGTACGACCATTGGATCACACCTCGTGATGTTAGTTTTACAATATGTTATCAGCACGAAACTTTCCAAGCCTACGGGTTAGGGTATCTTTACAATGGGTGCAGTTTAAATCTAGTAGATTGAATTCAATGTTTAGATTGTTTTTGCATTGCTCTCTCGCTTTCTATATTGAATCGCCTTTCTATTTATTGCACATGTTCAGGCTACGAGCAAAACCTCATCACCGCGTGCTACAGGTCGGCATAGTCCGTTATTGCACTTCATGGCTGAGGTTATCGTCTCGAGGTCATTGTCTTGGCTCGAAACCGAGATTGAGGCCGTTGCCTCGTCACGAGAACATGCCGCGGCGCACGAAGCATCATCATTAACAATAGACGAACGAGGCAGCATCGCAACCCTCGCGCCATCTCTGGACGCCACCCCGGCATCGCCACAGCACCACATAGGCACTGTCGGCGGCGTGCTCCATCGTGCCACGCAGGAAGCAGCTAGCACTGACGTGCCGATGTGCCATCGGGCATGAGCATGCACACATCGGGCAGGTCGTGCCGCATGCCGCCATGCCACGCAGGCCACAGCGGACGCTGCTGTGCCACCACGTAGTTGAAGCAGCTTATATAACACAACTGAGATTGGTTATATTGCACATTAATGTCATATAGTACTCCATGAGACACCACTTGCACCATTCATGATGAATAAATAAGAGGGTACGATTAGAATATCAAGGAAATGTTTATCACAATTTTTCATAATTAATTGTGGGAAGGGGATCAAAAAGATTAAATTATTGTGTAATAGTCGCATTCTATGCATATATATTACCCATAGTGTTGCCACTAGAGATAAAGTTAGACATAAAGATTCTAACAAGAGACATCTTGAGTGGGAGTAAATACAAAAGGAGACTTTAATTATCGCATTTAAACTCTGGAAGTTCTAGATTTTGATTTACTCGGAAAAATCAAACATTGATAATTGCTTTGTTCTTCGAATATATTCTACAATCACGACTTGGTTGTGCGTTGAACACGATCGATCCGAGTATAAATGGAAAGTTTTATATATAAAAAGTTTTATACATGGGAGCATCTAGGGATGGAAATTTGAGTACTTCCAAACTAAAAAGAAAAAACAGTTTTGCTAATTATCAATTGCTCGAAATTTTTATAAATCTCAATCACCTAAAATTACACATTACTAAGCCTAAAATTGCAATCTTAAAAGTGTGTAATTTTAGTGAAACGTGACGGCAATTTTTGGTCTATATGTTAAGAAAAATATCGAATGGAACCACGGTGCAAACTGGTGAAAACCACGTAAAAGCCATGTGTAAAGTTTTTAAAATTTCTAAAAATTATAGTACGTTGGGAGGGTGATGTCCTATAACATGTAAAATTTCAAGTTCAAACTCAAATTCATTAGAGCTATGAAAAAAACAAATACAGCTCGTAAATGAATATGAGTTTGAAATTGAAATTTTACATGATCATACAGCATCATTCTCCCGATATACTGTATTTTTTAGGAAAAAATTAAAAAGTTAAACATGACTTCTACAGAATTTTTGACGTTAAGTGGTTTCCAATTGATATTGTTCTGTACGAGTGAGGTGAAAATAAGGATAGTTGGATATTAATCTAAATGCATTAAAAATGACTGAAATTTAAACAAAATTCACGTTAAAAAGTATACAATCCTCAAGAAAAAAACTCGAATACTTGTTGGCAGTTTCCAAGTTTTATACGTCACTTGTATTCGTGTCCATGTAGGTTTCGTTCTTGGACTCCCTGCTGGGATATATATAGGCGTGCCCGGCCGTGTTGGATGGTCTGGCCGTGAGTTTTTCCAGCGATCTGTTCCGTGCGTCCGTGGCAGCAGATCCAGATCGATCGTTCGCATGCGCCGCCCAATATATCAGCATATACAGCTAGAAGATGGAACAGCCGGATCACGGCGACCTGGCGGCGCGCCTGCCGGAGGACGTGCTCGCCGACGTGCTCCGCCTTCTTGCGGCGCCGCGCTGGTTCGCCGTGTCCCGCTGCATGCGTCTGCAAAGCATGGCGAGCCATCATCGACGCCCGAAGCCTCCTGCATGCGTACAGACCTCCCGTTCAGTGGCATCTTCATCTACTTCAACGTATACCCATTCCCCGAGTTCTTCTCCCGCCCCTTCTCGACGGGCCCAGCGATCAGCGGCAAGCTCGACTTCTTACCCCCTCCCTGCTTTCCCTCCGACGGGATCGATCTTTGGGACTGGGATGACCACTGTATCATCCGGGGTCACTGCAATGGGCTCCTCTTGCTCGACGAGTATGTGGTTAATCCCGCCACGCGACGCTGGGATCCTCTTCCCCCACCCCCGCCAAACCTTGCAAAGTGGGTCGTCTCTTTTTTTTATAAGAAGTATCTAGTCTTTGATCCCACAGTGTCACCCCACTATCAGGTGTTCATGATCCCCCATTTGCATCCTTACTGGAGAGAGAGAGAGAGATGATGTAGACCCCTTGGAGGAGGCATCTGAATGGCCACCGTCTCCATGTATCTTGCATGTATTCTCATCAAGATCAGGTCGTTGGGAGGAGAGATCATTTGTTCGAGAAGGGAACGCTGCAGGGACAGTCGCTGAGCTGCAAGGGTCTTGGTGTCGACTCTCCTCCGTCTACTGGCGAGGATCACTTTACGTGTATTGCCAAACTGGTTTTGTTATGAGGTACCTACTCTATTTCATTGCTAATTTGATTTTGACATCATTTTTGTGACGATGAAAGGATTGCTCAATCCTCAGAATTTTTAACATCTTTTGGTTAATGATTTGACTTTGCAGAATATCCTTGTCTGAAGATAAGTACCGTGTGATTAAACTACCAATAGGTATAGGAAGGTACTCTTATCTAGGAAGATCAGAAAAGGGTGTGTACATGGCATCATTTATTCGGAGTGGCTTTCAGGTTTGGATCCTAAATGAATCGTGTGGTCAGGTGGATTGGATGTTGAAGCATGAATATGACCTTGAGCCCGTGCGAACATTCAATCATCAAGTACGTGGACCTTGGACCTTAGAAGATATCAACTATGACTTCTATCGTTCTTGTCTTCCAGAGATCAACAAGAAAGCAATAGTTCAAGAGAAATTTGAATGGAACTCTGAGAATGATGATTTTTGTGACAACGAAGACGTGGTTGAAGCTTGTCACAATGGATATGTTAATATTGAGATACTCGGATTTCACCCATACAAAGAGATTCTTTTCTTGAGTAGGTCGGAGAGCTATGACATGTTAAATGCGACGGGACTGGCCTATCATTTGAATAGCTTAAAGGTTGAGGGTTTAGGCAGTATATACCCAACACATTATGATCGTTTCGACTCCGGCCTTCCTAATGAAATTCGGGACATCGAATCTTTTCCGTACACACCGTGTAGTTGGATTGAAGAGTTTCCTAGAAACAGTTAATTACTTTAGATGCTCATCTCAAACATGAGCATATGTATGCTGCTTTTGCTTGGTTTATTTTCTGTTGGGAGTGATATTAATCATTCTTTAAATATTATTGCTAGTAATATATCGTGTTATCAAGTAGCTAGCTAGATTCTCGGTTTGAATCACGCATGAGCGTTTAAATCTCAAGCATCTAGCTTGCTTGCTTGAGAGATCTCACGTAGTCCTCTAAGCAGGATCATTTGGATGTGTAGGATAACATCAAGCGTAGCTTTACCTGCCGCTGCATCTGCAATTTGATTTGCAGGTTCATGAGGCAATTCTAGATCTCAAGAACATATGGAGCACACCTGCAGCAGAGTCTTAAGAGGTAACAACCACGTGCACACTATTGGTCAGTACTATCGCAAGGATCACGGAGCTGGAGAATATCATCCAATATGTCACTGACATGATCTAGTTCAGGTATCTAGTTCAGGAAAGCAAATAAAGGACATCACAACCAGATACTAGGCTCAGCACTTCCTCTTGTTCGTCGTCCACTGTTTCAGGAAGAATTGGATCACTTCTTTTAACGTTGCTAGCCGGTCCGCCTTGTAGTTCCACAGCTCCAGTACCCCATAGATTTCTCCACCGTGTTCTTCGGCATACGGCTTATAGTCATTAATTTCATGCAGCGCCTTTGTTACCAAGGCATAGATTTCTTCGTCGTGCTCTTCTTTTAGTTCTCGAAGCTCCTCATTGTCCTCAGAAATAATTTCCAACACGAAAGAGCACGCACCATTAAACAGAATGACCAATTATCCATACATGAATCATTTTGAACCAAAAATGGTTATGAATGTTTTAATCAAGTTAACATACACGTGTTCCATTATATGATAAAACATCACTGCTGAAAATTATAGCAGTTTTGTACCAGGGGTTTTCCATGTCTGTAGTAGACGAAAGAAGAGCACGCTAAGATATGTGAAAGAGGTATCAGCTGAAGCTGTGAATCTAATATGTTGCTGTTTATTTATTATTGAGTAAAATTCATGACCATTCAACTTACACGTGGCGCTCATTTTGATCTTCAAACTCTTAAAATACCCATCTAAGTCACTCAACTTGTTTAAATGATTCCTAACGGTTCAAAATATGACATACAGACCAAATCCATCCCACCTGACCTGGATAGTTTGTCATGTCAATACCACCTTCTCCCCCAATACCGTCAGCTCCGACGCCTCCGATGCTTCTTCTTCTCTGCCCTCCACGCCTCCTCCCGCACCCCGTCTGGATAGCCACTGCCAGCTCCAGCTCCTCGCCACCAACGCATCTACTTCCTAATTAGCACACCACGATGGTGCCATCGAGCCCACTCTCCGCCACCAACTCATCTCCTCCCTAGTTCAGGCGCCACGCGCGGTGGAGGTGCCGCCTTGGCTTCGCCAACTCATTTGCCTCGACACTCCAAGCACCTGCTGCCGTGTCTAAGAACAGCTCCTCCTCCTGTACCTCAGTGGTTAAAAAATTATGTTTGGTTTCTTATCTTTATATATGTTGGAGGAGGGTTTCTGCGCTACCCCGGATCGACGCTGTTCAGAATCACTGTAACGCTATTAGAGTTCTCGTCGACGCTCCCCGCGACGAAGCCGTCCTCGACGCGTCCGTGCGTTCCCCGCGTCAGGGCTGTCTCCGACGAGCCCGCTCTCCGTCGTCAGGGCTGTCTCCGATGAGCCCGCCCTCTGTTGTCGGAACTGTCGCCGACGAGCCCTCACGTGGGGCCAGTATATTCCCCAGAAGATTCCCCTGAAGATGCCCGAGCATATTCCCTCAAGATTCCTTAGAAGTAGGGAAATGACCGTCATGCCCTTGTAAACTCCCTTTCGTAGGAGGGCAAAATTGTAATCTTGCGTGTCTCATTCTCAAACCTTATAAATACCCCCTGGGGGTAGAGGAGAGGGGATCCATTTTTCATTTCCTCTCTGGTGAGCTCTCTATTCCATGCCCTAATACAAATACTGATTTCCGTCGTCGACTGTCTCGCGCGTATTGCTTCTCGCTCGTTTTCCCCTCGCACGCCCGGAGGTCGTCGTAACCGACCGGGGGTGCCACAAATTTACTGTCTAGACTTATATCTACGACAGTTGGCGCCGTCCGTGAGGATTCGGGCAAGAAGTCATGTCAACTAGGATGATATTGAGGAGAAACTCCAGAACGACGTCGGCAACCATGACGCACGCGACCTCTCCACAGGCACTGCCGACACGAGGGGATCGTCATCGATGTCGCCCTCGCCCACACTCTTGGGCTTGGTGTCCTCAGCGCCCGCCCTCGGCGACACTAGGGGCTCGTCATCGACATCGCCCTCGCCCACGTCGCGCGCGTTCGCCAGCCCGTCGGCCGCACGTCGTCCGCGCGTCGCCGGCACGTCGCGCGCATCGCCCGCACGTCGTCCGCCCGCCGCGCGTGTTCGCCCGCCCGTCGTGCGCGAACTTCCCGCGCCCCCATGTCGCGCGTGCTTCGCACCCACGTCGCGCGCGTTCACCAGCCCGTCGGCCGCATGTCGTCCGCGCATCGCCGGCACGTCGCGCGCATCGCCCGCACGTCGTCCGCCCGTCGCGCGCGTTCGCCCGCCCGTCGCGCGCGAACTTCCCAGTCGGTCACCCATCCCCAAATTGCTCCAAGCCAAGCACGCTTAACTTCGGAGTTCTGATGGGATCTGGTGCTTTAGCGCCCCCACGTCGCGCGCGCGTCGCCCCCACGTCGCGCGCGTTCGCCAGCCCGTCGGCCGCACGTCGTCCGCGCGTCGCCCGCGCGTCACCCGCACGTGGCGCGCGTTCGCCCGCACGTCGTCCGCCCGTCGCGCGCGTTCGCCTGCACGCTGCCGTGCCCGCTCTCGGCGACACCAGTGGCTCGTCGTCGACATCGCCCTCGTCCATGCTCTCGGGCTTGGCGTCCTCCGTGCCTACCCTCGGTGACACGAAGGACTCATCGTCGACATCGCCCTAGTCCACGCTCTCGGACTTGGCGTCCTCCACGCCCGCCCTCGGCGATACCAGGGGCTCGTCATCGACATCGCCCTCGTCCATGCTCTCGGGTTTGGCGTCCTCCGTGCCTACCCTCGGTGACACGAAGGACTCATCGTCGACATCGCCCTCGTCCACGCTCTCGGACTTGGCGTCCTCCACGCCCGCCCTCGGCGACACCAGGAACTCGTCATCGACATCGCCCTCGTCCATGCTCTCGGGTTTGGCGTCTCCCATGCCTGCCCTCGGCGGCACCAGGGGCTCGTCATCAACGTCGCCATCGCCCTGAGCTCTAGGGTTTGGCGTCCTCCGCGCCCGTCCTCAGCGACACTAGGGGCTCGTCATCGACGTCACCATCGCCCTGCGCTCTCGGGCTTGGCGTCCTCCACACTTGCCCTCGGCGGCACCAGGGGCTCGTCATCGACGTCGCCATCGCCCAGAGCTCTCGGGTTTGGCGTCTCCCACGCCTGCCCTCGGCGGCACTAGGGGCTCGTCATCAACGTCGCCATCGCCCTGAGCTCTAGGGTTTGGCGTCCTCCGCTCCCGTCCTCGGCGACACCAGGGGCTCGTCATCGTCGTCACCATCGCCCTGAGCTCTTGGACTTGGCGTCCTCCACGCCTGCCCTCGGCGGCATCAGGGGCTCGTCGTTGACATCGTCATCACGCACGCTCTCGAACTTGGCGGCTTCCACACCTGCCCTCAGCGGCATCAGGGGCTCGTTGTTGACATCGTCATCATGCGCGCTCTCGGACTTGGCGGATTCCGCGCCCGTCCTCAATGACATCAGGGGCTCGCCGACATCGCCCACGTCCCATGCGCTCGATCGCCTATGAGGTTGCGGCTCGCTCGCTCGCTCGCCTGTGCACCCTTGGTTATACCACTCGGGCTCCTCATCAACATCGCCCGTGCGTGTGCTCGGACTTAAGTGTCCTCCGCCCCACCCTTGGCGACATCACATGAGCTCGACGTCATCGACAGCCGCACAGGTTCAGACTTGGTGGCCTCAATGACTGTCCTCGGCAACATCGCTCGAGCCCGACGTCAACATTGTCGGGACATGGCTGCGCCGTCTACGAGCGTGTGTTCGAACTTGCAGACGAGCGCCCTCGCCCTCGGTGACATCACGCGACTTCGTCGTCCCAGTGACCACCTGCCACTTCGGACTACGTCCTTCGCTCCTATTGTCGTCGACACCGCACAGGATCATCATCTACATCATTCACGCGCATGTCCGCATCGTCCGTGCCGCTTCGACCAAGCATGTCAGGAGCAGACATCTATATTAGCGTCACCACGCTTCATCCACAAGTGTAGACAACCCTGTCTCAGCAAAGGGCTTAACGCATCGACATGGCATCAAGCCCCCCTGTGACAGGTTTCAATCATCTTCGTCCGGGATAGAGTGTCTCTTCCCTCCAGGGTCGTGCGACAATAAGCTCCCCGCGACGTCCAAGCCATCTCCGTCCGGGATAGAGTGTCCCTTCCCTCCGGGGTCGTGCGACGAATAGCTCCCCGCGATGTCGAGCCACCTCCATCCGGGATAGTGTCCCTTCCCTCCGGGGTCGTGCGACGATAAGCTCCCCGCGATGTCGAGCCATCTCCGTCCGGGATAGAGCGTCCCTTCCCTCCGGGGTCACGCGATGATAAGCTCCCCGCGATGTCGAGCCATCTCCGTCCGGGATAGAGTGTCCCTTCCCTCCGGGGTCGTGCGACGATAAGCTCCCCGCGATGTCGAGCCATCTCCGTCCGGGATAGAGCGTCCCTTCCCTCCGGGGTCGCGCGACGATAAGCTCCCGCGATGTCGAGCCATCTCCGTCCGGGATAGAGTGTCCCTTCCCTCCGGGGTCGTGCGACGAATAGCTCCCCGCGATGTCGAGCCACCTCCATCCGGAATAGTGTCCCTTCCCTCCGGGGTCGTGCGACGATAAGCTCCCCGCGATGTCGAGCCATCTCCATCCGGGATAGAGCGTCCCTTCCCTCCGGGGTCGCGCGACGATAAGCTCCCCGCGATGTCGAGCCATCTCCGTCCGGGATAGAGCGCCCCTTCCCTCCGGGGTCGTGCGACGGTAAGCCCCCCGCGACATCGAAACAGGCATATGTACGTCAAAGTAAGGCTAAAATGTTCTTACGCGCACCATCAAGTGTCATGTGTTTGTCACCATCAAGTGACCGATTGTTTGTCTCCATGCCGCCATCGAGCGCTAAGTGTTTGCCACCATCGAGTGTCATGTGTTGTCGTCATCATACACTAAGTAACTGTAGCAATTTCACATTGATTATTGGTCCCTGTCACATGCGAAGTGCCCATGCCAGGAGAGGCATCAGTGCACTCCTTGCTACGTCGGTGGGCATCAAAGGTTGTGGTTAGGGAAGGCCACAAGCGCTCCCAGCCATGTCCTCGAGCGCTAAGTTTTTTCGTTGGGAGGCAGGGTGCTGCACACCTTGCAACACACTATTATCCCATCGGAGCACGCCGCGTCAAAATTCACACAAAAAGGGCAAACACCTTGCAGGTACCGGAATTAGCGCTCGATGCTAGCCATGTGCGCACACCAATATCATCCCGCGATGTGTTCGCATCGACGCAGGTGGACACCACAGACGCCTCGGCAAGGTACCGCAGCATGCTCCAACACCATCCGTGGGCAAGCACCATCTGGACAAAGGGCTCCCCCAAAAACAAAGCCGAGCTGCCAGGCGTCATCACTCCGCTCGACGTCGACACTCCGCCGGTGTGGACATACTCCTTGGCGTCGACATACTCGGCTGTCACGGACATGCTCCATCTGATGTCGGCGCTCCGCCGTCACGGACATGCTCCGCCGAAGTCAACATGTTCCTCAGCGTCAACACGCTCCTCGGTGGTGACATACTCCACCAATGTGGACATGCTCCGTCCGACGTCGACACTCCGCCGGTGTGGACATACTCCTTGGCGTCGACATACTCGGCTGTCACGGACATGCTCCGTCTGACGTCGGCGCTCCGCCGTCACAGACATGCTCTGCCGAAGTCAACATGTTCCTCAGCGTCAACACGCTCCTCGGTGGTGACATACTCCACCAACGCGGACATGCTCCGTCCGACGTCGACACTCCGCCGGTGTGGACATACTCCTTGGCGTCGACATACTCGGCTGTCACGGACATGCTCCGTCTGACGTCGGCGCTCCGCCGTCACGGACATGCTCCGCCGAAGTCAACATGTTCCTCAGCGTCAACACGCTCCTCGGTGGTGACATACTCCACCAACGCGGACATGCTCCGTCCGACGTCGACACTCCACTGGTGTGGACGTACTCCTCGACGTCGACATACTCGGTTGTCACGGACGTGCTCCGTCCGATGTCGGTGCTCCGTCGTCACGGACATGCTCCGCTGAAGTCACCATGTTCCTCAGCGTCAACACGCTCCTCGGCATTGACACCCCGCCAACATCACCGCCGGTGTCAACACCCTATCCAGCGCTGACGCGCAACCTTTTGCATGAGGTGGTACGGCACACGCTTTGCAAATATTAAACTCGATGTCATTCCCACAAGGGGCTTGCTAGAAGCGAGCCTTGATGTCCGACTCAACATTCGCATCAACACCACGTCGCCATCAAGGTCTACGTCGACATCGCCAAAGACTACGTCAATGACGTCAAGGGCAACCTCGACGCCCGTCCACGTCGATGTCGTCAAGGACAACCTCGACGTCCATCTCCGTCGAAGACTACGCCGATGTCATCAAGGACTGGGTCGACAACGTCAAGGGCAACCTCAGCGCCCGTCTACGACGACGTCGTCTATGTCGACGTCATCAAAGACCACCTCGACGCCCATTCCCCGCTCCGCTCTCACCGCTGAGGGTTTGGGGAGCTCGACGCCATACGGGCCGTCGAGATCCGGGATTTTGCCCTTCGCCGCTAGGCACTCGACGAGTGACTCGTCCGCGTTGGAAGGGCCCAGGTCGAGCTCGCCCAGTCCCGCGTTGGGGTCCGGGTTGACGAGGCTTTTATGTCACGGCTCGCGTCGACGCGGTTGAGGGAGCCTGAAGAGGAGAAGACCAAGCGCCCGATGGCACGTCGCCCGTGTGTCGTCCGCTCGCCGTCAGCACGTCATTCGCACGTCGCCGCGCTCGTCCGCGTGTCGTTCGCATTCGCGTTCGTTCGCACGTCGCCCGAGCGTCGCCGCGCTCGTCGGCACATCGCCCGCGCGTCGTCAGCCCGTCACCGGCACGTCGTCCGCGTGTCGTCGGCACGTCGTCCGCGCATCGTCAGCACGTCGCCGCGCTCGTCCGCGCGTCGTTCGCATGCCGCCGCGCTCGTCAGCAGGTCGTCCGCGCGTCATCAGCACATCGTCAGCACGTCGTTCGCACATCACCGCGCTCGTCCGTGCATCATTCGCATTCGCGTTCGTTCGCACGCCGCCGCGCTCGTCAGCACGTCATCCGCGCGTCATTCGCACGTCAATGCGCTCGTCCGCGTGTCGTTCGCATTCGCGTTCGTTCTTACGTCGCCGCGTTCGTCCGCGCGTTGATCGTGTTCGCATTCATTCGCACGTCGCCGTGCTCGTCCGCTCGCCGTTCGTTTCGTTCACATTCGTGCTCGTCCGCTCATCGCCGCACGTGTTTGCGTTCGCCCGCTCATCCGCTCGTAACACCGCGCTCGCCCGCGGAGCCTCGCTCGCGGTGACTCGCCATGCCGCGCCGTTCGCCCACGCCAGCGCAAGGCCGCGCGGGCGCTCACCGGGCTCGTCGTACCCCGCCAGAGCTCGCCACAGGTCGCCGAAGCCTGCCCACGCCTACACGAGGCCGCGGGAGCACCTACCGGGCTCGGCACACACCGCCGGTGCTGGCCCGAGGCCGCCGGTGCTCCCCTTAGGCGCCGGAGCCCGCCCATGCCCGCGCAAGGCCACGGGAGCACCCGTCGGGCTCGGCGCACCCCCCGGTGCTTGCCCAAGGCAGCAGGGCCCGTAGCGCCCCGCCGACGCTCGCCCGAAGCCGCCCGAAGCCGCCGGGGCCCGTCGACGCTCGCCTGAAGCCGCTGGAGCCTGCCCTGGAGCTCGGGAGCTGGGGGGTTCAGCCGCGCCATGAGACGCCCCCTGTGCCCGCCGGCGGCGCTACGAGGCGAGGTGGCGGCGCGAGAGGGGCTGGGAGGCGGCGGCGTGAAGACCCGAAGCGTCGAGGCCCGCCAACGGCCGCCAGAACCCGCTTCGTCCCGCTGCCACCCGCTCGCACTCGCCCGAGGACGTGGGGGCGGCGGGGCCTCTGCCGCGAGCTAGGAAACCGGCCGGCGGCGGCGCAAAGGCCGGCAGGCGGCGGCGTGAGGGGAGCCCGGAGGCGATGGCGGCGCGGTCCGGCGGGATCCCGATGGGCTGCGGGGTGCGCCGAGGCTCCGGGAGAGAGCCGCGGCGTCGCTCGGTGGAGGCAGCAGCGGCGAACGTGGGATAGGCGGCGGCGGGAGAAGAAGGGGAGGCGGCGGTGGGGGGTGCGGGACCCTTATGCACCCCCCGACTGACCTAAGGGGTAGCAGGCCGCGGCCCAAGTGAAGCCGGGGGCAGGCCGGCCCAAAGGGAGGCAGAGGCAGGCCTGCCCCGGTGGAGGCCGACGCACGCGGGAGAAAAAGGAAGGAAGGAAAAGAGAAAGGAAGAAAGAAGAAAAAGAGAAAGAAAAAAGGAGGAAAAGGAGGAAAGAAAAAAAAGAAGAGAAAAGAGGAGAAAAAGAAAGAAGAAAAAAAAGAGGGGGAGAAGAAGAAAAAGGAAGAAGAGAGGGAGAGAGGAGAAAATTTGCCCCGACGAGCACCTCTTCGGGGAAAATAGGGACTCAGGAAGGATCGTCGATCCGGCCTGCGCACCAACCCTTTGAGGATTAGTGTGCCGGCTCGGACGGGCGCTCCCCTACCGTCTAAACCGGCAAGGGGCTACTGTTGGAGGAGGGTTTCTGCGCTACCCCGGATCGACGCTATTCAGAATCACTGTAACGCTATTAGAGTTCTCGTCGACGCTCCCCGCGACGAAGCCGTCCTCGACGCGTCCGTGCGTTCCCCGCGTCTGGGCTGTCTCCGACGAGCCCACTCTCCGTCGTCAGGGCTATCTCCGACGAGCTCGCCCTCTGTCGTCGGAACTGTCGCCGACGAGCCCTCACGTGGGGCCAGTATATTCCCCAGAAGATTCCCCTGAAGATGTCCGAGCATATTCCCTCAAGATTCCTTAGAAGTAGGGAAATGACCGTCATGCCCTTGTAAACTCCCTTTCGTAGGAGGGCAAAATTGTAATCTTGCGTGTCTCATTCTCAAACCTTATAAATACCCCCCTGGGGGTAGAGGAGAGGGGATCCATTTTTCATTTCCTCTCTGGTGAGCTCTCTATTCCATGCCCTAATACAAATACTGATTTCCGTCGTCGACTGTCTCGCGCGTATTGCTTCTCGCTCGTTTTCCCCTCGCACGCCCGGAGGTCATCGTAACCGACCGGGGGTGCCACAAATTTACTGTCTAGACTTATATCTACGACAATATATAAAAGTCGCTGGGATTCCAGCATTGCGATTGATCCACGGGGCGCATTATGGGCCGTCCGATCTCCCGCGTACGGTCCAGATCTAAAGATATTGTTCATAACGGGGTTTGCACTGTTCACCCAACCCGCAATGAATAGTGTCGGGTTTTTATTATTTACCTGACCCGACCCGCAATGAATAGCGATCAACCTGTTACTGTTCACGATCAACCCGTTACTGTTTACTATGACCCGTTACTGTTCATCAAACCAAAAAAAATGTATCCATTTCGATCGTCTCGACGCTCTGATTCCATTTTTCTGCTCCTTTTAATTTAAATCTCGCTTCTTGATACTCTAATCTTCAAAGAACTCTCATCTTCCTAATTACGCTCCTATTCTCTATTTCTTTTACATTTTGCTCTCCCAGTTAGCATCAATTGAGCTAAGGCTTAGCTAAAGTAAATAGTGAATTAGATATGACGATGTAATTTAGCCTCGCATAGATGGCGCTGTAATTTAGCCTCGCGCAATTGCGCGAGGTATCGTTGTCTAGTAATAAAAATCAGAGGGTCCACCCTCTTTCTGGAAAAAAAATCATTATTGAATTTGTGCCACACCGGATTTTGGGTGACGCAAAAGAGAGAGAGAAAACATAGTTGTTTCCCCAGTAGAACATTACTAAGCTCATTACTAAAAGAGTAACGGCTGACGTGAACTCTTAGAGGTGCTCTATATCCTTGTGGTTTTTCTCACGAAGTGTTAAGATGGTCCATTGTTGAGGTAGGCAAATGACAAATGTAACGATGCAAGTGCAGAGATTATTCAGATCTGGCTCTGCCTGCTGCAGAGCTAGGTTTGCAACATTTGTCCAAATCGGCACATGTTGTTTGGAATGTCCAGACCATGCTCCTTTGTTGATCCTAACAAGCTAACAACTCACACTGTAAATCCTCGTGGGAAATTATCTCTATCCTTACAAATCAGTTCTTGCCATGGTTTGAATTTAACCTCGCAAATGGTAATTAAGGTTCAAATATATCATCATCCTTATTGCAATCCAGCTTGTATAGTACTAGACTTCAAACAATCAACCCTTGATCAAGCTAACGCACAATCTTCATTGGCCTCATCATTTCGTTGTCTTCGTGGTCCAAAATCTGCATGCGTTCCAAATGTGCATCAAGTTAAAATCGTATAATAATGTCGAAAAAATGCAACTTCATAGTCTTTGACAAGCTAATCGAGCAAAGATTTCTTTGATACTTGCATGGCAATGGTAGACGTAGCCCGGGCCGGCGGTGACGTCGAAGGGGAAGCGGCTCCCTGCCGCCGCCGTCGCCGTGGACGACGACAGCGGCTTGAACCGCACGAGCAGCCTGGTCACCGCGCTGGGCCGCACCTTGAACACGTTCTTCCACCCGCGCTCCTGCCGCGGCACCACGTGCTTCCGCCCTCCGGCGAGGTGCCGCTGCAGCCCGCACGCGCGCCGGCCCCTGGCGCTGCCCCTCATGCAGTCCCTGAGCTCGTCGACGCGCCGCAGCGACCGCTGCTCCAGCACGGTGAAGAGTGCCAGGTGCAGGTGCAGCGGGTGGTTGTCGTCGGTCAGGTTGATCACCTCCCACACCTCCGTCGTACCCTCCCGCGGCGTCTCCGTCACCGGGTCCGTGTACGACCGTGCGTTCAGGTACAGGTGCGTCGGCTCGTCGGTGCCGTTCTTGGTGTACTCGTACATGGCGATGTACCGCGTCAGGACCGCCTCGCGCGCGTCCGGCTTGGGGTAGTGCGTCATCAGCGTCGCCGGACGGTGAAAGGGTCGTGCTCCGGGCTCCCCTCGATCAAGAACTTCATCACCGGGACGGTCTCCGCCTTCTCGCCGGGGTCGCCTGGGTACGGCGCCGGGGCGTCGGAGCGCAGGATCGCCGTGTCGGTGCTGGCCAACGAGTCGGCGAAGTCGACAACGACGTCGGCGATCTCCGACGGCGCCAGGACGAACTCGTCGGTGGTCACCGGCCTGGAGAGGTACACGGAGTCGGACGCAACGTGGACGAAGCGGAGGCCGCCGGAGAGGGAGAGCCTGAAGAAGCGCGCGTTGCTGGCGTTGAGGACGCGGAAGCGGTAGCGGCGGCGTCGGACGCGGAGGAAAGGCCACGCCTTGCCGTTGGCGACGACGACGGCACCGAAGTACTCCGGCTGCCACTGCGGGTGCACGCCTGGGTTGTTCCCCGTGGCGTTCATGAAGAGCGAGCCGTCGGCGCGGAGGTCCCGGTCGAACAGCACGAGGTTCCGGTCGAACGCCGTCCCCGACGGCAGGTTGAGCGCTCCCTCCGCCGCCGGGCTGTCCACGCGGTACGCGCCGAGGAGGCCGGCGAGGATGTTGACGCGGGTCAGGCCCATGGCGTGGTCGTGGTACCAGAGGTTACCGGGGGGCTGCTGGTTCGGATACTCGTACGCTGGCGAGGAGAAGTGCGGGCCCGTGGCGGCGAAGCCAGAGGTGAACCAGGCCAGCGAGTGGCCGTCGGAGGTGGACTGTTGCACGCCGCCCGTGGAGGTGCACGACGGTGGGGACGCCACCGACACCGCTGCCAGGCCGTGCGGCGGCCAGCGTGTGGTCCCACGGGAGGAAGTGACGTGCCGGCAGGTGATTGGTCCATGTCACGTACGTAGGGACGCCCTCCATCGCCATGATCGTCGGGCCCGGCACCGTCGCCGTCTCCTTGCTGGCGCCGTAGGCGAAGACCCGCGTCGCCGGAAGGTCGCGGTGGAATTTCTGTTCACAAAGAGGGGAAAAAGAATTAAAATTTAACAAAAGTACTCTCTTTTTTCCACTTCAGTTCTCCTATGATTATGGCACTGTTTAGCCCGGCATGAATTTTACGCAAAACAGTTTAGCCCCACGAGAACCGGTAAAGAAAAAAAAATCCCACATTCAATCGGGTCATAACATTCGGAAAAAAAATGTCCATGGAGATCATCAGAACATATGCTGATTCGTAGTTTGAGGTCAGTGCATTACTGTATTGCGAATTTGCGACGCTGACACACATGATGCTGACAGAGGTTAGAAAGTCTCGTAAAGTTAGCTGCGAGAATTCATAGGAAGTTGAATGGATCCCAAAAACTCTGAATTATTGTCTGCCATTTGCTTCCAAAGCGATAAGGTGGGGGCCAATGAGCTACATAGAGCTGAGGACTGACTTTCTCACAATTTCCAATGCGATTGCTCAGTCGTGACCCGTGAATGCGATCCACGGCGGAGATTTGTCTGACCATTTGATGATTCATTCGTCACAAAGATTGGAAAGAATTGGGTGAGTGCTGTGTGAGGATGTCACTCACGCCTACTTAGCTGAATTGTGTGCGCAAAACAAGATGAAAGGTGATGAAGCCAGACGCTGAAGCAATTCCTGAAGTAGAAGAGTTAAAGAGGATGAACTGAAACTAGTATGGAATTTACATCATCTTAGCCTTTCTTACAAGAATGGATTTAGGCCAGTTTAATGCAGGGTTCCAACCATCTAAAAGTAGGTCCCTTCCACTCTGTAAAGACTCTGCATGACAGCACAGTCATCTCACCTTCTCTCCGACGCAAACATCTATCTAACAGTAGCGGCTTTAAATTTTGTAATGACCTGCTAAACTTAAGAACAAAACTATGATACTTTTAGGTATAGAACCGAAAAGAGACATGGTTTTGTTCTTTTGTTATTTTGGCAACGGCATCTTTGAAATGAAATGAGAGTGGTTTGTCAGGGCAGTATTTATCTTGGGACTTCAATTGCTGGCTACTTCTGCTTCTTGTTGGAATTGATCTCGGCTAGTCCGAGAGGATAAGGGGCCACGACCCAACTGCCGCGCCCTGATCGGGGGCGCCGAAACCAACTCATGATTTCGGTCCCCTGTGGCAACAGCGCTATACTTAAAAGGGGGAGCCGGCACCTCACATGACCAACGTTCCTGTAAGGCTAAGCTCACCCCCGACATCCCTAAACCCTAATCCGATCTAAGGAATGCTGTTAGTCATGGGAAGACCGACGCCGCTGCCGCCGGTGTACGGACAGTGCCGGTGTACGGACAGTGCCGGTGGCGACCCGAAGGACGCCGGTACCCTCTGCTACGACTATGACCCGATCCCTCTTCACCAAGCCTGCATCACGCCTGCTCCAAGCAGGCACGGGACATCGCATCGGCTCCGATGGCTAACTCCATCACAGGTAATCTAAGATGCAATGAACTCATCGCTAAAGTAGGTGTTCTAGTGCTGAGATTAAAAGATCCCTAAGCTTCCGCTGCGCTAAGTATTCAACACTTCTGCGTGTGATTAAAGATGACCCGGCGCAGGAACTTCAAGCAATAACAATGGCAAGAAGACTCATCTGCAAGTATTGCTTTCAGAAATGGAGCCTAATTTGATTCTTATCATGCATGCATTAGTATTTGCAGAGTGCTTATTATCTAAAAAAGGTCTGCAGAGTGCTTGTGTAACACACCGAATTAGCAAACTCCCTGCAAAGATGCTGGCACAATGTCCTTGTGACCTGTGAATTTCTCTGCTGGAATCCTCCAATTTCCAGTTTTCTTACATCTTTTCTGGCTAAAGCTCAACCTTTTGTTTTCTAGGACCATTAAGAGGAAGAGAATCCAAGCGCCAGAGATTAAGGAAACAGAAAGGCAGCAAAGAAAAAAAAGTATTGTTTCTGTGCACGTACCCACATGGTGTCATACATGCCGACGGTGAGGTTGCCGGCGACGAGCTTCCCGCCCTCCGCCACGCCGTACCCCCGCAGCACCGGCATGTCCGGCAGCTCGTCCACGAACTTTTCCAGCTCTCCCGGGCCCAAGAGGCGGCCCTTCTCTTCTTCACCATGACCAAGCACCGCCGCCTGAAAGAACCACACCGCCACAAGCAAGCATGCACCAAGAAACCTCCTCTTCGCCATTGCCGCGACGCAAGAAAGCACCGTGATTCTGCTTAGTTCCTTGGATTTCTGTGGAGAGGCTGAAGGACAGAGACAGATGGGCCTTTTGGCCTTGTGGTTGTCTCCTGGTTTTGGTTTTGGTTTTTGTTCTCTACTTCTCTGATTCTCTTTCCTCTGGGAAGAGAAGAAAAATCGAAGAGAGGATGGAAAGAGATGGCACGAATCTCTTTATTGGCCTTTGAAGGCGATTTTGTAGAGGATGTGTGGAATTTTATTTTGCTGGCAGAATGATTTGGCCTTCTGTTCTCCCCTCAAATTGATTTTATTGCCTGCTTATTCTGAAGCATGGAATTAGTAGCAGATCAATCAATTGGATTAATGCCATTTGGATTCTGTTTGTGTCCATCGAATGAATGATTGAGGGCTAGTTTGTTTGTTCACATGAGAGCGGTTCCTAGACCTTTCTTATTATTCATCATTCATTTATTTGATTATTTTTTATCTTTAAAGTTAGGAGTGAAAATATATTTCCAATAGTGTTTATTAAGTAAGGCAATCAAAGAAAAATAAGGCAACCAATATCTGATATTACCTAATTTTCAGCTTTTCTTTCCATGAATGATGAGTAGTGATGTCGGGTGGTTTCTGAGTCCTCTCTTAAGAAAAAGGTTTTTGAGTTGAGGCATGTCCTATTTATTTTACCTTCCCCTCAATACTTCGAAAATAAATCACAGATTTAGAATTAGAAAATCAATTGGATTAAGGGTTTGTTCGTTTGGCTACCACACTCCGTCAAATCTACGCACACTTTTTTGTGGCGAAGAAATTGTTAGACACACCTTAAGCAAATTTTGGCTAAAAAGTGAGATGTATGACAAGTGGGTCATAGAAATAAAAAAAATGTGATATGCCACAACCACTATTGAACCACACATGCCACGCAAAATCACACTTGTCTAACTTGAGTTTGACGATACATGACAATGAACCAAACTTGCTCTAAATTACCGTTGCCATCTTTCACTTGTTTCTCTCATGCATTGTTTGGCATTTAGTCAGTGCTCAAATACAACAAGTACTAGCAATTTTTACCAATTGAGCTAGTAGTGCTTATGCTAGATCTCACCCACATAAATGTGCATTGTGATATGTGCACAATCTCTCGCCATGTGTTTACTCACCTGGACATGTTAAAATGCACATAAATATCAAGACAGACTGAATGGGTGGAAATGTCTAAGCACTTACCCATACAAGCACAATTCGTTTCAAAATGAAGACTCGAATTTCTTTTTCTTTTTTGGACAAATTCTGGCAATGCATATTTTTCTTAACCCGTTTTACACCGTATTGTAAATTGCAAGCTCGTAATGTAGATATTCTTCTAAATTTTTGTGGGAATCAAACTGTTTCGTATGAAATTACGGATGTATCTATATATACTTGTCGAAGTACACCCATCATTTGATCAGTTTTAGCGGGCGAATCATGGCATTATCCTCATGATCCAGAATCTGCAGTGAGTAATCGAACAGCAATAAAACGTTAACAATGTCTTAGCAATCAACAAAAATGTCTCTAAGTAATTAGTACTTGAACAAGCTCATCACAGTGATGAAGCATTGCTTACGTGGCACTGTAAAAAAGTACGTGCTTACGTGGCAGTGGTAGACGTAGCCGGGCTCGGCCGTGGCGTCGAACGGGTAACCCTTGCCGGTGTCCACCATCAAGAACTTCACCACGATCGTCGTCACGTACCCCGGCGGCATCTTCACCACGTTCTTCCACGTCCTCTCGTGCTCCGGCACGGCCACCGCCTCCCCGACGGCGTGCCGGCTCACGTTGCACCTGACCGCGTCGTTGAGCTTCGCCATGCAACCCGTGAACTCGTCGATCCCGACGAGTCCCCGGACGCGCACCGCCTGGAACGTGGCCAGGTGGAGGTGGAGCGGGTGGTTGTCCGGCGTGAGGTTGACCAGTTCCCACACCTCCGTCGTGCCGGCGAGCGGCGTCTCCGTCGCCGGGTCCTCCGGCCGCTTCCCGTTGATGTAAAGGTGCGTCGGGTTGCCCGTCGCCTTGTCGTCGTACTCGTACAGCACGATGTACCGCCGCTGCACTGCCTCTTCCTCGGCGACCTTGACGTACTGCGGCAACCTCGCCGGCAGCCTGGAGTTGTCCCACATCTTCGCCCGCGCGATGACGAACTTCATCAGCTTGCTGCTGAGGCGGTCCGGCGCATGGCCGTCGGGGAACGGGTACGGTGCCGTGTTGACCAGCTCGGCCTCGGTGGCCGCGGACGCGGAGAAGTCGACGACGACGTCAAACGTCTCGGACACGCCGATGAGGATGTGGGTGGCGGTGACCGGCTCCGGCAGGTAGCTGGTGTCGGAGCCGACGACGTGGAAGGGGAGGCCTCTGGTGAGCGAGAGGTTGAAGAAGCGCGCGTTGCTGGTGTTGATGACGCGGAAGCGGTAGCGGCGGCGAGCGACGCGGAGGAACGGCCACGCCTTGCCGTTGACGGTGACGGCGTCGCCGAAGTACTCGGGCTGCCACTGCGGGTGGAGGCTCGGGTTGTCGCCGGTGGAGTTCATGTAGAGGGAGCCGTCGGCATAGAAGCTGCGGTCGGCGAGCAGAAGCACCCGGTCGAACTCGTCGCCGCAGGGGAGGCCGAGCGGCGCCTCCGCCGCCGGGTTGCGGATGACGTAGGCGCCGAGGAGGCCGGCGAGGAGGTTGGTGCGGGTGAGGCCGAGGGCGTGGTCGTGGTACCAGAGCACGCCGGGGGACTGGGCGTTCGGGTACGCGTACGTCGGCGTGGTCCACTTGGCGCCGGTCTCGCGGAAGCCGGCGGTGAACCAGGCGAAGGAGTTGCCGTCGGACTGCGGCGGGTGGATGCCGCCGTGGAGGTGGACGACGGTGGGGACGCCGCCGTGCTTGGCGACAGCGACGGGCACGGTGGGGTCCCACGGCAGGATGTGGCGGTCCGGCAGGTGGTTCTCCCACGTCACCGACAGCGGGACACCCTGCAGGGCCTCGATGGTAGGCCCCGGGAACGTGGCGCTCGCCATCGACGTGCCGAACACGAACACGGTGGTCGCCGGCAGGTCGCGATGGAATTTCTGCATGCATGCATGCGCGCAAACACACGCCAAGTAATCACATTACACACATACACAAAGTTAAGAAACAAATTGTGTATACGATTTATGAACGAACCCATTTTTTCTGGTACATGCCGACGGCGAGGTGAACCGGCGTGGCGCGGCCGTGCTGCACGGAGTAGCCGTGGAGCTTCGGCATCTGAGGGAGCTCGTCGACGTACATTTCCAGCGAGCTCGCCACCTTCTCAAGCGTGTCCTCCGACACCGGCGGCGGCCTGGTCATCCCGACCACGACGCCGACGAGCAGGAGAAGAACCGCGATCAGCTCCGCTTTGGCGAGCATTTCGATCGGCCTCTACGTGCGTACGTTGCTTGTTCACTTCGTCTGCATGACAGCAACAATTAAGGAAGAAGCATTCATAAGTAGTATACTTCAAGAAAATATTTAAATTTTGTATTTCCATCAAAATAGCATACTTGCAAAGACTAGTGCGTGCAATTCATCATCATGTTATCGAAGTGGAGAATTAGTGTGCCTTGGTGCTTGCACTTTTGAGATGAGCACTACACTAGCTGGTATTGGCGAGCATCTATGTGTATATATATGCTGATGTGGAGCTTCCACTAGCTAGCTAGTCGTAATGTTTATGTAACAAATTTGTTGGCACTAACGACTAATAATTAATTGATCATGCATGGACGGTTGGATATATATTTGTGGACTAATTAATAACAAATTTGTTAGCACTAAGAAGGAGTAATAACTAACTGATCATGGTACTAAGGACTAGCTAGGTCGACATCGATAAGAGCCCAATTCAGGGAATTTGTGCGAATTGAAGATGCATGCATGTATGAGAAGAGAAGGAGAAATGATATATACTGGATTTAAAGAGACTGAAATAGATGCTCCCATATTTGAAGAGCTGGTAGTTATCTATCCAGCTTCATGCTTCCTTGAGCTAGCACCAAACACGTCCTGCATTTTCGCTTAGTTAAACAGTATCCCAAGAGTTAATCAAACGTATATGCGTGTGGGACGACGTTGCTTGTTTACTAGTCAATGTAGCTAACTAATTGCTTGCTGTCTAATTAAGAAAATATCCAATTAAGCTCATTATAAAACAAATCAGGGGAACATATGAGAAAGAGGATCCGTGTTACGATAGATTTGAGTGTGAAATTGTCTGGACAGCATGATCTCCCAGCCTCATCTGTTTGACATTTAGCTGAAATAGGCTTGATCTGCGGTAGGACAATTAGCATTGGAAAGCACTTTTTACCTGGGATTTGCCCTTTTTAATTTGCGTTGCAGTATAGTTTAGTTGAAAGTCAAAAGAGGAAAAATGGTTTCAGTACTTTACAATCGGAACAGCAAAATGCAGGAGACAATATAATTCGGGCACAGTAGAATTCGGGCAGAGTAGCACCTTGAACCAGTTGCTCCCATTACTGGACCAGATCATATTTGCAATGCCATGATTACAGGATATGTAGTCAAGCAGACAAAAACTAAAGAAACACTCATATTTGAAAAACTCCACACAAACACCTAACGGATTAGTCCTTTCCTACGCTCAAAATAAAACTTTGACCCACACCGAAAGTGACGCAATAGCAGTCAAAACAATTAGTGAACAACATCTGTTTTTCTCAAGTACACAAGGCCATTGGTGAAAGGAAGTACCCACCCATCAGTTGGCTTCGCATCTCTACTACTGGAATTTCTAGGCCTCATCCAGATTTAGCATGCTAACCTGGCCTTTAAAGAACCCTGCAAGCTGAAAAAAACATAAACTGTACAGGGCACCTCAATTCCCAGTTTGGAAGAGATGGATTCATTTGGAACCACATTTTCCAAATGTTCAAATAGGAATAAATGTTCAATGTACATTTATATGAAAACAGCAGGTGAAGTAATCATCTTTCTGAACCAAAAAGAGATTTGAATACAAGTCACTCAGTGTTCAACTTTCTTGAACAGTTTCCGTTTTCCCGAGTTGCTCGTATTGGTCGCAGTTTGCTCCTGCGTCCTTCAGGGCTATAATCAACCGTGGCAAAATTTTCGCTAATGCAAGTTTGAAACCCACAGAGCAACAGTGGTCCTTGCTCCTCTCGGTGGTACAGGCATCATCAGTGAGTGTGCCAACCGCATTACCTTGCAAATAGGCCTCACAAGCTTTGAGAATATAATTGCCGCGCTTGCAGAAGTGGTTTTTTACAAAATCCTCAAAATGCTGCAGCAATAATACATGTAAACAATTAGAACATCAAACGATTAAATGAAGTTATGGCTAAGCTTCTCGATGGTACAATATTAAGATAGAACAACAACTATACCAACAAGAGTACTTCTATGATTTGATTGCATGCCTACATTCGGGGGCTACAGGTACTCTAATGGAATTCCGTCCTAATGTCAAAAGTTACATTCAACCATATGCAGGTGAAGATTCGGGTTTTATCAACTAAAAACAGAACCTCAGTAATTAAAACCTTTAGGTCTCTATGGTCCTTTCAATTATCATGACAAATATATACTGATCTAAATGCATGCATATTGGCTTATGACAAAGAACTAAAAGGTTAAACATGGTAAGAAAGACAATAGATCGAGCTGAATTAACTCAAGTCATGACACCAACACATTGGTTATCAAGAGGGAACGTTGTGTTACCATAGGAGGCCGCCTCAAGATATACAACATGGATTTCAAGCTCAGCAGATATGTGTTCTCATTATAAGGAAGTGCATTCTTCTCCCCTTCAACAGTACCGACTTGCTTCTCATATCCAGCTTCGTTAAAATAAGGCTTTTCATTGAGAACCAAACCCTGAAGTGAAACTAGTACTTGGAGAATACTAGACGATGACGGATCCCATACTTCATTTCCTCTGCCAGTCCAGGTATTTAAGAGGCTTAAACAAACCTTCCCATCCACATAAAGGTTTGGATTTACACGCAAACCGCCAGAATGATAGTACGCTGACTGCAGATTTGGCAACAAATGTTAATAATTGGGAAGTTGCACACAATGTCAGCAGAACATTAAGCTCAATGGGCTCACTTACAACGTAACATTGTCAGCAGCTATGGCAACCAAAATAAGACACTAAACAAATAAGCATAATGGGGTATTGTAATTGTGGCAATTACCGGAGGAACTTGTGGATACTCGGGTGGAAGGTGGAAATCAAAGAAGAATAGGCCATCTTGGTAAGGTGTGCCGCTTGCTCCAATAATCACCACTCTTATGAGATCCATACGATCCTCAAATACCCTCACATAAATATAATCTACAATTGCAGTAAAAAGAACATCAGCAAAATCATAGCATATTATCTTTACCCTTAATATAGTTTCCAACTTTCTCTGATAGAGGTGCAATCGGATGAAGTCACAACAGACCTGGTAGGTTCTTCTCAAGAATGTTCCATTCCTGCTGTACTTTTCTAACCCATTTTCTTCCACCGGTACCCTGCTAGAACATTAACTATATTTGTAACCAAGAAACCTAAGATACCAACAAAATATTAAAGTAGCCAAAGAACTTAGTAAAAAAAGGCATATTCTTGAAATCAAATGTTTGTTTAAGATGCAATACAAGAGTATAATATAATTATGGAAGTAAATAAGAAATACACAACAATGCAATAGAACTTACCTGTGCTGTGTTTTCAAGGTAATGATGGTCTGGAGGGCACTGCAGAACATCAAAGTGTTTGAAGCAATCAGAATCTACCGGCTCATCAGCCATAACCACATCTAGAGACTTCCCAGCAGAAGAGTCATTTGTTGTCAAAGTGGTGCACTCTGATGTTGCCATGTGGTTCTCATCCTCGATTTTATCAATATCATCACCAGATTCTGAAACCTCATTAGACTGGTGAGATTCAACTTCATCCATAGCATCTGAGTTTGACCCATCTAAATGCTTTTTACCTCGGGCAAAGAGCTCACTCGCGAGTCGGGTTACGAAGCCAAAAGCAACAGAGAGTGGACCAGCTGCGACAGAACTTTCATCCTGGGAATTAAATGACCCATTTTCCCTTTCAATGCTATTCTCAGCTATATTTTGTGAATCATCCTGAAAGAGAAGACAGCGATCAATAAATGAAACAAAAGGAACCTAAAAGGTGCTTCGGATGGGAATGGCTGGAAAAAAAGGGCAATCGACAGCCTAGCAGCAGAGAATACCTTTGCAGAATCATCAAGCAAGTTCATTTCATTGTCATCAACAGTCTCCCAGCTAGCACCATCACTGGCAGTTCCATCATCTACTGAGGCACCATCATCTTCTCGACCAACAACATATATCTCATGAGGCCCAACCTGAAATAACAATAGAGGTTAGTTTTCAGCAAGTCTCAGGTGAAGTGGTAAGAGGAACACAAGCACCAAAAAAGTCAGGCTAGACAAGCCTCTCGACAGATTGACAAAAGTTGACGATGAACAGTTCAGCAGCTGATATGTGATACGTTGCACTCCTAATGCTAGTTCTTTCACATAAATAATGGTACTTGCTGCATTAACAGAACTTATGTAATACCTTTGACACCGACCCATCACCCCAAATGACTTCAATCTCACCGTCCTGGAAGCCCACTATATTTCCAACCCATGAAAGGCCAGTAAATTCCGAACTGGATTCCTTCTGTGGAAACTGTTCCTCTGCACCAAAATCAGGAGGGGACGCATTTGAAGCAGCCGATGCTTCTGCAGAATCAACATTCTTCTCCAGTTCCATGGTGTTTCCACCATTGGTTGATTCCGGAGGAAGTGAAACAGATGGCAAGCGAACAACGACATCTCCATAGCAATAATCATAATCCGGGTGGCCATCCAGCTCATATGCACTCACAATTTCATTACACTCAATTTCCCTGGGCTCCTCTGGGTGTAATGAAGGCTTAAACCATGACACAGATGCAGTTCGGTCCTTTGCATTAACGCTTCTAACGAGACCCACACGCTTTGTTTCAGAAGAGTCGTCAACATCATCAGAGACCTTGTCTACGACGTACTGCTCTGGGAAGAATTCATGGTCATTTGGGCTGTGGATAGGGATCAGTGATGTTGAACTTACTCCAAATTCCTTTGTCCCATTTTGCCATATGACATCAACCCTGGTGGATGTATTTGCGATGAGCAGGGCTTTTTCAAAGCTCGCATCTCTTCTTTTTGTTCTTTTGTCTTTTTTGACAAAAACTTTCCTAAGCTTTTTTCTGTAAGTCGCATTGTCCTGCACTCCCTCCTTCGGAACGGTTGACACACTAGTTCCTGATTCTGATTCTTTGGCTGCACATGTATTATCTCCATCTGACATATTTGATCCATCAGCAGGAGAATAACCCTCTGTCTGCCTGGGATTTGCATCTGTATTAATTTTTTGAGCTTGCTCAGCCTTTACATCAACAGCAGAGTCAGGATTATCCGATGGTAGACACGCGTGCTCATCAGAATTTAGCTCTTCCATTTTCGAACTTTCAATGAAAGAATCATTGTTACTTGATGATGTATACGGGTGAGGAAGACACCAATCAGTCAATTGCCAGTTTGCGTATGAAAAACAAGACAAAAGAGTCAGATCCTTTGGGTTCTGCTCCTCAGGAGGAACAGATTCTTGATTTGTACCAAAGTGCGCAGATGCAATCCAATAGACTATAACAGCAGCAGTTTCCACCTTTGTGACAATACCTTCAAGACGACTTGCCTTCCACAATCCATTAAGCCACCTGGATGTTTTGTACACAGATGACGACACTGCCTTCACATGCTGTCCTGGATAAAAGGGGCAGGCTGAATCTGGATGCATTGGCCCCCACAACGGCCTTAGGCGCATAGGATCTGCCCTGGCAACCTTGCAGACAGAACCATCATCAAACAACACATTAACATTATCCAACACTTCATCAACTCGACCAAGCCATGGTCCAGAGACAACATAATCACCCACATTGAATTCCCTGATGCGTCTCAAATCCTTGGAGGATACACCCTTAATTATTTCTCCACGAGCACCTTGCAAATCAACCACAAGACTGACATTCGCAACAAGCCCCATTTGACCAGTTGGATCTGAAGCAGAAGCAACTATATCTCCATGAAGGAAACTTCTGTCAATAACAATCACACTGTCAATATCTTCTGTCTTCTCCGTACCATCGGTCCATAACACCCTAACTTTGTTATCAGGCAAAGAACTCTGACTGTCAATGTCAACATCAACTCCATTACCGGCATTATCACCATCAGCACCACCATTTTCAGTCGTGCGAGCACTTTTATGTTCATTCTCCTCGGTGTCAGTATCATCATCAGTGACACTACCTTCGGAATCATATTCACCCGCTACTTCCATCACCAATCCACGGGCATCGTCTTTTGACTTCAAGCTGACAACATCTTCTCTATAAACAAATACATCTGCTACTTTTTCAGGCTCACCGGCATCTGTAGGCCTCTCATTTTCCTGGTTCTTCTCGGCAATATCTACAGAGCCATTTGGTAGGTTTTCCATGCTTGGAGGCAGCTATACACCCAGCAATTATGAAGCCCTTTGTTTAACTGAAATACAGAGAATATGTTCCAAAATTAACAACAACAAAAAAGCACGAACTTGTAAGTTAAAAACATAACATTAGAAATTCAGACAACATATCTAGCTCAATTAACATTAAAGCTAACAAAATAAATGCAGACTACCACTTCTCTTAAGACAATAACGTGAAAGAGCACACAAATAAGGAACGACTAATTAATGCATGTCATATGCAAATTCCCAGATCTCGCTATGAAGGATTCCAATGAAATATCAAGGGAAAGAATAGGAATTAAATTAGTATTGACTAACATGAGCAATATGTTATGTTAATTGCATTGCATTGCATTGCATTGAATAATCCTAATTGTCAAACAGAGAAAGACAAGAAATAAAACATATCTGTCTGTGCATCTAATAGCATACGTGTCCCTATGCACATTTTATGCAATCATTCGGTTTACCTAAACACTACACACGGCTCTAAACATATAGCTGTACACTTGGTGCAAGTTCCTCAAGGAAGTAATAATAGATCAATTATACACCTTCACCGCTTCAGTGCTGCTAAAGTCTGGTACTGAGAATAACCCACTTCAACTTCAAGCATAGTACACTTGAGGGAATTCGAGCACGCAACTCATACCTCACTGAGCCAAGAGTTACGGTGTTCTGCCAATCTAACGTGATCTCTCTCTTCCCAATCCTAATTTTTTTTAAAAATCCCTGAACAGCTGAAATCGCATGGTGTTCATTGAACTCCTGGTTGTGATTACCATGTAAACACCACAGTAGCTGGCAGCGTAGAAGCAAAGAATAAAACTTTTTGCAGGCGACGGAATACGCCGGAATCAATAGCTAGCAGCGTGGAGGAAGCGACCACCCTTCTTCCTAGCGAAATATCGATCTAACGGGCGTTCATCCATGAACGCACACGTCCAATCAGCATCAGCAGCCCAGTCCCACCAATAACCATCCAGCTCCGACTACCGCATACGCGCGCGCACGAATCGAAACAAGGCCGAAAAACCTCATCGACCAGCGGGGATCCTACGGAGCAGGCATATAAGAACCAACCATGGAACCAGCACCGCGAGATCAGGGACGGTGGCGGCCGTGCAAGGGCGGAGAAAACCCAACGAGAATAGAAAGCGATAGGGAGAGGACGACGCCCCGAGCTTGGGCTGACCTCGGGCGATCGGAGCCGGAGGGGATGGGGATAGGAGGCCGCGGGAACGAGGCGGCGGCGGCGGCGGCGGCGTGCGTGCCCTAGGGGTGAGACGATAGGAGGCGAGAGGGGGGGGGGAGGGGGGGAGGGGGGGGGAGGATGTGAGAGGAGGCGAGCTGAGCAGACGAGAAGAGAAAGAAGAAGAAAAAAGAAAGAAAAAAAGAAAGGAAAAGGACCCTGCGCAAGGCACGAAGAGTCTGGGAGTTCGGGCTCGGTCTACTCGTTGAGTGGCGCGGCGTATGACGGGGCCTTGCAACGTCGCCGAACAAACAATGTTTGTGTTGGATACGGTATATGCTGTTCCTTGCCACCATCGGCAATGGAACCTTACTGAGAACTTCAGTCAGTCATGACTTTTATAACTCGAAGTTGAAGATCAGGACGAATTTTCAGTCGAAAGTTGGAAGAATGAATTGAGAGTGGGAGTAAAAGTGGGAGTTTTTAGTTGCAAGTTTTGGATTTGAGTTGAAATATCTTTGCATTAAGGTGAATGTTTTCGAGATTAAATTGAAAGTCTGGATTATCTTTTTTTTCCTTCTATATATGTGAGGAAACTAGGGAGACCAATCGCTACCTGCGTTAGCAGCTCCCAACCGCAATTTAGAGCTCGCCTTGAACTTGGTTTGCTAACATGACAGCTCAAGCTCCACGAGCCCAAAGGGTGTGCTCGTTTGCTAATCTAGAGCATGCAATTGCATTGTATTCAAACACCTTGTACAATATTTTTGAGAGCCTACCGCAAATCAATACTAATTAAAACATTTAGGGCCCGCAAGATTTTAAAAACGCGGGAATGAGAAAAACGTAGAACTAGGATGTCATGACTTCACATGAATTTTACGGAATACTAAAACATAAGAATTTATAAACATGGCTTTAGATGCTATATAGGAATCTTGCATGAATTTAAAGAGAGAAGATGAATACAAGATATAAAGAAAAATTTTATGAGGTATACTAGAAATCCTATAGAATTAGGATGTATGAACGCAATCCACACGAATTTTGATAGTCTCATTTATTTGATCTAAATAGACCTCTATAAGAAATTTTTTTATGAAATTAAATCCAATCCTCCGATCCAAAGATGTCCTTAAAATCCATTAGTAAGATGTATGTATATTCACTTCAGTCATGCGTGGTGTCACTTGATGGCTCCATGGGAGTTTACATGTCGTGATCAACGTTCAGAACTTGAGTTTAGATAGATCTCTAGATGAAATCTTATCTTGCAACAAACCAGCTTAATCAGCTCTTATGTGGTGAAAGGTGAACAACAACAATCAGATTCGCGGTTAAGGAATTGAAGGCACTAATCAGTGACAAGCTCCTTTGGGTGGTGCGTCGGGACAATGCAAGTACGAAGTGCCGGCACTATTATGACGAGACAGGTAGACAACGGCACATATCAAGAATTAATGCAAGTAGTACAACAACCCCAACATTACGTTAAAAGCCCTTTTTGTCTTAGTTGAGCTCAGTTCGAGCATAACCTAACCGTGCAATGTCAGTATGTGATATGTCACTACCATGTTTTTTCCCGTGGAAGCCAACAAGTATAACGTCCATCTTTCAAAAAAGAAAAGTGTAACCTTCCGCTCTTGTTCTTTCCTTTGCCCTCTCACCGGGGAGAATTGTATGCCCTGCATACTCTGCTGGTGCATTGCAATATTCTCACCCAGAGGAAGATTGCAAGAACCTGTACCTTGCTTCGTGCCATGGGTATCTTCAAACGAACAGATGGTTACAAGCAACAATAATTAATAGCATTATACAGCTAGTTCATGAAAATTACGTCACAAGCGGTAGAGGAAATCACCATGCATATGATTCGTGAAAACTCACAGCACAAAAATGTCTATTAACAACTACTACAGGGACCCCACAAAAAATCACACCAGCAACTATATTCTCAGCCCCTAACAAAATCAGATACATGGAAAGAATGACAGTAGAATTCTTCCTGAAATGCAAGAAAGAATACAAATCAAGATGAATGGTACGGGCAAATTTGGACAATAATCGCAGAGGAAAACTAAAAATGCTGCCAGAGCGTGTGAGTAACAGCAACCATAGGACAAGCGCAAGCACTGTTTATTTCAATCAATACCGTAGACATGCTAACAAATGATGATCACCTATTGTTGCACCAGTTTCCAAACACGGACGCATGCATCCTCACCAGCGGTCACCAGACTATCATTGTCAGCAAAGGTCAGTCCATGGACTCCGCCAAGATGAGCTCCCTTGATGGTGATGCGACTGGATGCTGGCTTGTCTATTTCATATATGATCGCACAGGTGTCCAACGAGCCTGTGGCAACCAAACGACTGTCAGGTGACCAGGCCAGGCAGTTTATCCGAGCTGTGTGGAACAACATGTTCTTCAGCTTCACCTGTTGAAGAAAACAATATTAGATGTAGTTTAGTCCGGACAAACTACAACTGAAGCAAGTTAAGTTGGCAACAGTATTTTTAGATAAGAGTAAAGTTCACGACTCGTCCCTGAATTATCATTGATGTGTCACCTAGGTCTTGGTACTATCAAAATGCATGTGTAGGTGCCTATGGTACCTGAAGTGAATCACCAAAGGTCCCAACAAGCCTAGCTGGTGTTTGACCGCATGCATGGCGCTTAAACGTGAGCCACTGAATGATACCTGGGCAGTGGGAGAGCGAGGAGAAGAGAGAGACATGGGGGGTGGAAAGGATGAAGGATATAATAGGCCGGGGCCCATAGGTGACAGGGTGGGAGGAGTGGTTGTGGTGAATCGAACAGAACAGGAAGTTATTTGCACATTTCACTGCCTCCTGTTATCCGACATGAAAAAAATGCCTAGGTTGTACGGGTCCAAAGCACCATATGTGCGGTCAAACACCAGCTGGGTTAGGACCTCTGTTGACTCACTTAACGTACCATAAAGGCATAAGCATGCATTTTGAAAGTACTGGGACCTATATGACACAGTGGTGATAGTTCAGGACACGCCATGCACTTTACTCTTTAGGTAAAGCAGTACTGGACATTGCTGGATTGAATGTAAGAGGCATATAACCTTCCACCTATCCTTGCATAAGGTGTAACATATTTTCAGTAATCGGATGTCCAACAAACCTTATAAAATGGTAATCACAAGGTATTTTCAGATAGCATTTGCCATATTTTCAGTAATCGGATGTCCAACAAACCTTATAAAATGGTAATCACAAGGTATTTTCAGATAGCATTTGCCATTTCACAGTAGTCAAGAATACAAGGTTATGGTGATGAACTGATGAAACAAGAGATAGTATTAAACTATTAAATGTATAACCATGTTCTCTTTAAAAATAGTTAACATGCCAAGGCACGGCATCATGTACTAAATTCATAGCTTTATTTACCACAAGAAACATCAACAGAGGATTATGTAAAATGACAAAAACAAAACAGTGGTCTAGAGTAATATCAAAGGTCTAGGAATGTATTGACGAGTCGAGTCTTAATTTACACACTACATAGTGCATTGCCGGAGAAGTTTTGACCTAAAAACAAGAAACATGACAGTCTAGCATCCATTATTGGACAAGTAAAACATGATAAAAGTTGAAAAATGACAGTACCTCTCTAGTTGCCCGATCCCATGCAACAGCTTCCCTGTTGGAATCAGCAGAAGCAAACATGGAAACATCTGGTGAATAATGTATACAAGTAATAGCACCGCGGTGCTTCTCAAGTACCGCTTCTTCTGTAAGCGTATCCCCATTGATGGAATAGATGCGCAGTTTCCCGTCTTGTGCACCCACAATAGCTTCGGTGCCATCAGGAGAAACAGCAGACGAAGTGATAGTATAGTTAACTTTGGTTGTGGAAGTGATTTTTGACTTGTGCAGCAATACGATCCCAGAATCTGTGTGATCAGTGCAAATTCAGGTTGTTGAACTGCAAGGTTCAAGTATTTGGCTGCCCTCCTACATCAACTGACTCAGCGTCTCCACACTGATCTCCATTTAGAGGAATTCTAAAGACCTGGTTTCAAGAAGAAAAACATAAGTTGCTCAGCATTAACTGAGCCTAACCATTGTCCAATAAGAAAAAGAACCTTGAAAAGCTTAAACTCAGCAGTTGATTAATCAGTATTAATAAAATAACACTGACAAGCCACATACCAACAGAACACAATTTCATTATATATTTTTGGTCATCTCAGGATTCAGGAATCAATTTCCGCATATTGAGGTAGAAATACAGACTTCATAGGTAAAGTAATTTACAAGTGAAATAAGCTAAAATCTCAAGGATAGATACCATCTATGTCCTGTACGAAATTCATATAAATACATATATGTGTATATATATATATATATATATATGTATGTATATATATGTATGTATGTATGTATATGAATTTTCAAAAGAATTATTCAAGTTTGTTTTGAATTTGAGCATTTGAAATCATGGAGCCCAGGCACCATGGAGCCCTAGGTAATTATATACTATACATATATATAAAAAGCTTATCATATTGCTGGGTTAATAACTTAATATGTGCTAAAATGCTAGGACACGGTTCTTCCAATAAACCCATCATGTAGGCTCAGCATACAGACAATGATCACCACTTTGTACTTAAACCTTTACATACCATGAACAGAAAGCAGTCCCAATAAATACAAATTTTCTTTATCAGTCCCAATAAATACAAATTTTCTTTATCATGACATATACTCCGATGAAAAACTAGGCATATGGACCGCCTATGGGTTTCTTAGTTCTTACCTTGTTATCATACCCTGAGGTGACCAGCTCATCTTCTGCTGCAGCAAAGCACTTGATCTGGGTGTTGTTCTTACGCATCAATCTGCCACCATAACCAACACCCTGTATCCATCTTATGATTACACCATCATAGCTTGTAGAGAGCATAGTTCTTGGGTTACTCTGAGGTAAAAAGGCCAAAGCACTAACAGTCTTCAAATGTCCCGCAAATGTCACTGACTCTTTGTCTGGATTGCTTGCAGAGAAGACATTAAATGTCCCACCAAGAGAGACTGTCACAAGATAATCATTCTGCCAGAGACAACCACAAGCATGTCATCTACACCACCTGTACCAGTACAAACCAGAGTTCTGTTCAATTTTCCACTTGCGTCCTCCATGATCTCCCATGTTTTTGCAGTCTTATCAGCAGAAACTGTTAGAACCTAAAGGTACGGGCAACAAAGAGATTATCATTAGGAATGGATGCACATACGGGCAAACAAAGAGATTATCATTAGGAATGGATGCACAATGGCAAACATATGAAATTACTTAGAAACGAGACACAGAGATTGATAAATAGCAAACATACATTAATAAGGAAATTAAAGGTTGAAGTACCATGCTACCTAAAAATTGCAAAAGACAAAAATGGAATAAGAGTTTCAGCTAGAGACAAACCAATGCAAATCCTAGGTAAAAGGATTCTGTAATTTACAGGCTAGATCATTCCAGGATCTAGGTGGGTAATTTACAGGCTAGATCATTCCAGGATCTAGGTGGAAAGCAAATATTTTGCAGATCCATCATGAATATAGATAGATCATGTTTTACAATTAACAACCTGATGTTCTGTGAATTATGAGTTCTGAATCTGTGGTTGACTCTGTAATCACGCCTAATGAACGACTTCACATCTAGACCAAGCCCAATCTTGAAGGACCAGAAACTGGATACATTCAGTATGGATGGTACAGTAATTGATAACAGGGAACAACTAAAATCAAAATTACTTGTTTACTGTCAGGACTCCAGCTAACAGCATATATGCTCCCAGTGTGACTGCCTTCACTGGATAGCTCTCCAATCTTATCTCCAGTTTTTCCATCATATATTATACCCTTCTTGTCTGAACTCACAGTGATAAACTTGCTTCCATCAGGTGAATACCGGATACAGTTAACAAAGTTTGAGTGATCCCTGAAATTTAAAGGAAACAGACAGATGTGAAATATATGTCCAGATGTGCCAAAGAATAAAACTACACGATGAAGCATAGGTGCATCAAATGATAACTAAGAGAAGAATTTGCGAAATATGTAGCCAACATGATTCCTACATAGACTGCACATCAATGGGAAACATTATACTATGAACATGGAATAGGGAGCAATATGGAGAATCTATTTACTCCGATGCATATCATGTCCCATTACCATACTTAAGCATATACTAAATTAATTGGATTCAGCTGCAACAAGCAATACATTATTTCTATGTAGTCCACAAAGAAAACCCACAGAAAAGAAAATGTCATCACCGGTGCCGAAAACATATGCAGTCCTAATCAAAATCATGGGCTATGGAACTAAGCCTAGGGATATACTAACAGAAACCACTTTATGCTTTTTCCTCAAGTGTTCAGCACTACAGTTCAGATAAGCAAAGTTATGTGAGGTTAGGATTTAGAAGAAAAAATATCACGGGGAATTAGGACTAGATATTGGTAAGCAAAGCTAGACAAACAAAATAAATTTATAAATAGGATATGTTACACTAAAATTTGAATACGCAGGCTAAAACAGCAGTTGTTCTGACATATGTCCTTTTTTGTTAGGACAGGGTGTATATAGAGGGCAAACGTAAGGTTGATGCATGTGCACATGATGCATATCAAGTAAATATCGGGTGTATGTGCAACAGACTAGAAAGAACAAAGCAAACAAACTTTGGGAGATGAAAAACTACAAAATACGCTTTTCGGTAGGTGTAAAAGTGATGGGATATGAATGGCAGCAATCAGGGCTGACCTTATGGAATGCTTGAATTTGAATGGCGGTCCTTCATAGAAGTTCGCTAGAAAATCTTCACCACATGTCACAATGCGAAATGGTCGTGTTGGCTTAAAGTCACAGCTCAAAAACTCTCTTCGAGTGCCCGTCAAACTCACCGACCGTGCTGCCAGAGTCCCACCTACATGTTTCAGAGAACTTAGCATAAGTTTAAATAGCACATGAAGAAACACACGGGCTTCATGATAGAACAGAACTTCTGAATGAACATTGCCTTCTGTGGTAGCACAGCCGGTATGTCCATCTGATGCTAACAAGAATCACTATGATCATCAATTACTACTTAAATTCAAACCCAACGCCAATGGCATGTGGTCCTTCTAATCTTACATCCTCCACACAAAATGAGGTGGAAGGAGCCTATCCCTATTCTATTATCTTCGTTACAAATCACCCCCAATTACCTTGCCGAAAAATCTTCACATAATCCATTCATGAATCGACTCCTTAGTGATAGATCATAATAGCAAATTGTCTTACCCACCTCCCGATCACAGTCATTACAGGTGGGTAAAAGGTGGCACCATTCGCATCCCCCGACCCCCAAATCCTCCTAATGAGACCGAGATCGAGATGGAAGGGCAGCGATAGAGGATGTCTGATTCCCTTACATGAATGCGCGGACGAAGGACTTCCCCTTGCCATCCCCGGAGACGACGATGCGGAGGCCATCGGGCGACCAGCGGAGGTCGTCGACGCGGCCGGAGATGGGGCGGAACTCGGCCTTGAGCGCGCGGTCGCCGTAGCGGCCCCAGACGCGGACGCAGCCGGACGCGTCGGCGGAGGCGACCCACTCGCCGTTGGGGGAGAAGCGGGCGACGGTGGTCGGGTAGGCGTGGTCCGTGTAGGCCCAGGCGTCGAGCGGCGCGTCCAGGCGGCGGATGATGACGCTGCGGCCCGCGCAGTAGGCGATCGTGTCCGTCTTGGGGTCGCCCGCGAGAAGGATCCCGCGGCCGCGCTCCGTCGCCGGCGAGCACGCGTACGTCTCCTGCAGCTGCGCCATTTTTTCTTCCTTCGCTTGATCTGAGGAGGTCGCGAGTGGGGGAGGGGAGTGGAGGGGGGCGAGGTTGTTATACGGTTACGGCATGTGGCAAGTCTGTGTACGAATGGTTGCGTCTCGTAGTGGATTTTTGTTTTGTTCACTGACGTGTGGGGCCGAGGATAAGTGGACCCACAATTCAGTGAGACCCAACGAATAAGTCGGACCCGGGAGGGAGACAAATAAAGCAAATTAGAGAAAATAGAGGTGATCGTGTTAGACAAGAGCAGCTGTAACATGAGTAGCGAATGGTGGCACGCCTCTATTCAAGTGGCTAATCTGAGTTCTATTTAAAGGTCAATCTTTCATTTGTAAACAAATAACACACTTTTTGTTGTGAAAACTTTTTATTAAGGAACCAATAAAAACCAGTTGTTTCTGGCGTAGAGTCATAATGCTATTCACTTATTTGTCAAAGTTTGTGTATTTGCTGAGGTCGCACTTGTACTTTGTATCAGTATAATCATCATCCTTCTGATTTTAAAAAATCACTATCCCTCTAAATTTTCCATAAAATATAAGTAAGGTATACCGGCAGTTCCTAAACTTGGCATGTGTGAGCAGTTTAGTACAACATCTATCAAAACATTGGTTTACGGGTACAAATATGGTCAAATCGAGGCCACGTCGTTGTATTCTATCACCGTGGCATGCTGATGTGGCATAGAAGTGGATTGAAGCAAGAAAATAGGCCAGGTCCAAGAGAGAAGAAGAGGGATAGTAGAATGGGCCAAAGCTTTTGGCCCGGCGACTAAATTAAATTTTGATTCATTCAAAAGCTGATTTAAAACGAAAATTCAAAAATAAAAAAATACGGTCTAATAATTATGAGAAAATTTACTTAGGCAAAACCAAATATAAAGAATCCACTAAAATGATTCCAAAGGTAAACTTCAAAAGAATAAAAGTAAGCAATGTTCCATCATATAGTCCTAATTAAGTTTACTAGGATAAATATTATAGATACATATATACAATCGTCTGATGGAAGTCCAGTTATAAAATCTCAATCAGCCGAGCTTAGCAGTCCAGTGAACTTGAAAAGATAATTTTGTTTCTATCTAATTCTTTCATATTATTTTTAACCGTGGGATGAATATCTTGGGACTTACGGTGTCGACCGAGAGTTAAGAAAATATTAGTATACTGGACCAGTCATTACCTAAAGAAAACGCATCTGGGGAGCTTCCATCTATACTATCTATACTACTTTATAAAAGGGGGAGTTTTTCTTTTCTAACTCCACCCCACATATTGTACACAGGTTATTCAGAACCCTCAGATCTTATGCATCTAATGGCTCTAATTATTTTGATGGTCTGCCGATCCAACGGTTGAAATTGATCCCGCGGTCTGCCAAGCCATCCCGATCAGCCGTGCAAGCCCTTCTCCTCCGCCTTATCCCCTTCCAATCCCGATCCCCAATTCCCCATCTCACCCCGTGCTCCTCCTCCGCCGCCGCGGCCTCCGACTTCCTCTCCTCCGCCCCTCCCTCAAGTCCCGCCTCGCCACCGCGACACCCTCTACGGCCTCTTCCTCCTCTCCTTCTCCCCCACCCTCGCGGAGCTCGCGGCCCTCCCTAGCACTGCACGCCTCCGCCCCGGCCGCCTCCGCCCCGCGCATCTCCACCACCGCACGCCTCCGTCCCGGCCGCCTCCGCTGCCGCGCGCCTCCGCCCCCGCCGCCTCCACCCCGGCCGCCTCCGCCGCCACGCACCTCCGCCTCCGCCCCGCGCGCCTCCGCCACCGCACGCCTCCGCCCCGGCCCGCCTCCGCTGCCACGCGCCTCCGCCCCCGCCGCCTCCGCCCCGGCCGCCTCCCTCACCCGCTCCTCCCACCGCCGCCTCAACAGAGTACCCCCCGCCGCTCCTCCCCGCGCCGGCCTCTCCTCGCCGCCACGACAGGACTTGCCGGGATCTCCGACGCCGGCAACCCCTGCTTCCCCATCGCCCTCCTCGCCGGCCACGACGATGGTGGGTAGCGTGGGCAACGGGACGGTGGATCTGGGCGCCTGGAGTCCGCCGCCGCCCTTGGCGGAGGAGGTAGCATCTTCGCCGCCGGCCCCGACGGAGAGCACGGCATGGCGCTGGGGGACTACTTTCTTGGCCCCGGCCTGGACGCCCTGATGCAGCAGCTGGCCGAGAGCGACGCGGGCCGATGTTGATTTTCATTTGGGACTTCCTATTTCCTGAAGGGTCTTTGTTTGGCTGAACACATAAATTTCTACTCAGTTTATATTCCTTCCACATAGTCAAGAGTAACACCTCTCATGTCCTGTCCAGAAAACCTCTTGAGTTTCTATATGGTTACTGTCACATAGTTTATAACTTTTCGTACTTCACTTGTTCAGTTGGTCCTATATCCGTCGTTTTTCCTCATGCTAACTCATTCATTGTGCATGTTCAATGAATATATTGACCCCAAAATTATTGCAGGTTCCAGAGTGTATTCACAAACTCGCACAAGCTGGAATTAAGATCTGGATTTTAACAGGAGACAAGTTGGAGACAGCTGTCAACATAGGGTTAGCTCTATATGTTGTTACATCCTGAGAATTGAGATCTTATTACCTTAAAATTTACATATGCTGTTACATTCCTGAGAACTAAGATCTTATTACCTTAAAATTTAATGCTTATCGGTGCTTGGTATGTAGTTATTCTTGTAACCTATTGAGGAAGGAGATGGAGGAAATTTTTGTAACACTGGACAGCTCAGCTACAAATGCTCCAGTGGGATCCAATCGGGAAGGCAGCAGAGCGGTATGTAACTAAGAAGAAAACACTCTTTATTATCTGCAGCTACATGCATGTATGCATAAAGAAAGGTTCAGTATCCTGTGCAAATTGCTCTTTAGGTGCACATATAAAGTAAAAGAGCACTGTTGGATCATAGAGAAAGTGCCATGACTTAATTGGATTGAATCCATCCATCAATCTACCGTATTAAGTGCTCAACCCGCATTGAAGGGGAGAAAGCAGAGAAGGAAATACTGTTCATTCAGAGTAGCATGTTTAAATTATATTTTATACGTGAAACTAATCAAGCTGAATAGTGGACTGCATGCTGTAAAGGAGTATTAGAATTTCATGATAATTGACACCATGGAAGTTTTGTTCTGGACAACCACAAGCATCATTTCTTGAGCAGATACTGAATTAAACAATAGAGCATCAATACTCCTTTAGAAATATTTCACAAGTCCCAATATGATTTAGCTGTGAATCATAACTTGGTTACTGAGATTAAAGCTGGTGTTTAGTTTAGTTATTCTTGCTGAGTTTCAACACATGATTTCAGTAATTGATGCAGAGGCCTTCTTTGAATCTTTTAATGTCATGTGTTACATGTTGTGACAGGTTATAGGAAGGTTTAATTTTGGTAGCTGAAGTGGCATGTTGCCAAAGAGGTTATGCTTTTTCTATGCTTTGAATTAGTTTCTAATTGTTCTGCAGGGGTGACGCTATTGAAGTAAATATTTAGGTTGGTGCTCATGGTAAAACGGAATGCGTCGAGATTGGGCATATACGCGATTTTATGACGAGCCATACAGTATTGAAGGCTACAAGGTTCAAAATTTAATCGCTCTCATATATAGCACCAATCACATAACCTTTAGCGTTAGCTATTTAACTGCTTTCCCCTGTCATGTTACCAATAACCATTACCTATGTATGCTGGGTACTTTTTTCTCCTTCTTTTCATTATGTTCAGAATCATAGTTTCCTTACTAGCTGTTGATGCATTCTAAATTTTGCTAAGTGTGCAGTAAATGGGTTAGGATGAACAAAGTGCGGAATGAAATAGAGCTATACTTTTTTGAGCATGCTGCTATTGTAGATGAAGAAAACCGAAAGCTTCCAAAACTGCCAGAGCATGAAGGTGCTACGGCAGCCAAATATGTCCGGACAGGCCTGACTGTAAGTTTTGCATACACATACAAGATTGCAAGTCTATTCGACATCATGTTAAATATATTGGCTGGATCCTTGAGATAAAAGACAAAGTTTTTCCTGTTAAGTGCATCTTTATTGATTGTTAAGACATAGAAATTTGCTTCTTGATCTGAAGTTGAGTATGTACTTTTAAAGCATTATTGATTTACTCATATCTGTAAACACTCCATGGAGGTTGCCTAATGCTTTCTGCTGTTAAGCATTCTTTCACATAATATTTTCACTGCAGATAAGTTGTCATGTGGTGGAACATATTCTTGTGTGGCCATACTCACCTTTTGCTCTTGGGTGTACATAAAGTACTGTTGATGCACAACACTTTTCAAATTAAATCATTTCTCACCTTGTATTTCCGACGTGTTTGTTGCCTACAACTTTAGGAGCCAACGGTTTCCAGAAGTTAAAAACACTGGAACTGTAGATGCTTGAGGGGCTCAGAGTCATGCCGTCTAACTATGATTAGATGTTACTGTAGGAAAGTATAAAAAAGCACCTAGCTAAATATCCCAAACTAATGTGCTTACCGTGTCCACCTACCTATTCCTTACATAAGCAAATACTATTCGCCAGCTATCATGGTAATTTTTGGCAGGAACAATTTGTGGTAAAGCTGAGAATGGCTACTTGTGTTCTCTATTGGAAAGCACACAGGGGCAGGGCATACATGGATGATGCTATAATCCCATAACACTGGGAGACCTAAATTATTTACATAGCGAGTGTGTGTGAAGGTGGAGATGATAAAGGGAACAAGATTGGAAGAGATCAAAAGCAGAGAAGATGAAGAAGGCTGCTTGTGCATGCTTTGTTGTTTCAGTTTTCGCTTCTCCTTCCCTTTTCTTTCTTTTGAGAAGATCTTGAGTTACAGGAATTGGTGTTGTAATTATTGAAATTGTAGAATGCTTCTCACACTTGTTCTGTCTGAGGCTGTGTCTATATGTATTACGAGCCCTTGAAGGCACATTTGAACGAACTTTAATCTCATGTATTGTATTAATTGATTGTTCATTTGAGGTTTCCTTAAAAGACTATCCCCAGCAAATATGAGGAGACAACCAAGGATGCATGTGCAAATACCCCCTAAGAATACACATAAAAATTCTTGTAACTTCACATTGTTCAGTACAGTTCTTTTCCTTTGCAAATGCTGAAGGACAACTCTTCTCCAATGACACGACTAAATGGCCAGTGACTAGAACCTATTTTTGTTTCAGAAGGATATACTAATTTGAGGTTTCTGAGTTCAAATATAGAAGAAAGGAAGGATTTATAATAAGGCAATATGGAAAGTTCTTGGAATCTTCTATCGATTTCTGATCTTTGTTAGAGACTCAAAAGAGGAGGAACGAGTTTGGCTTCATTGTTTTTTACAGAAACTAGAAATTAATTAGCTATGTGACCCTCCTGCAGCTTCCATATATATTGATACAGAGTAGTGTGCTACAGAGTTAAACGGGATATTTACTGACCTAACATATATTTTCGATTATTATTTAGAGCTCTCACCAATGAGTCTCAATTTAGAATTCTTAAGCACAATACAATCTGTAAGTCACCCTTTCGTCCTTTAGTGATCTAACTTTGCATGTGCAACATTGTTTTATTTTAACAGATATAGTTTGAAAAATGCTGTTGTCTACTCTGGCCATATTCAAATTATTGAGGACGATTAAGAAAACTTTGCATTATGTGAGTTTTGTCTCGACATTGGTTAGAAATATTTGTCTGAGTATTATTTTTAAACAATATATTTGCCTGAGAAGATAATTTCAAAATTTGTTAGGATTATACTAGAGTATATATGACTTTAAAATTTAGAAAGGAGTTCGTATTTGCTGTGGTATATATTGGGCAATATGATTGCATTGTGTGTGCTTGATTACTATTTTTCAAAAAAATTGGTGAATGTGATTTATAATTTTTTATAGTTATAATTTACATCGGTTGAAACGTGCGTTGCACGTGCATATTTTTTTGCTTGTAATACGAACCGTGCAGTGTAATTGCATGGTTGCGGGTTCCTTCATGCAGTGATGTGACTTCCTGCAATATTTTAAAACATCTTTTGATTGTATCATAAGTTATGAGCAACTGTCTTATTGCAATGGATTAATCTTTCAGTTCAATCCTCATACACATCAACTTAAGCTTTGCGATTTCGGGAGTGCTAAAAAATTGGTATGCTTGTGTCATTTATTTTGTCGCTATTGTATTTTTACATGTATTTGACAGTGCAAGACTCCATTCCAGGTCCCTAGAGAGCCGAACATATCATACGTTTGCTCACGGTACTATAGGGCTCCTGAACTAATATTTGGAGCTACGGAGTATACCACAGCAATTGATACCTGGTCTATTGGTTGTGTACTACTGAGCTTCTGATTGGTCAGGTATAGAATCTCATTCTAGAAGCTCAGTTTTACTTCAGCAAAGTTCATGACTTGAGGATATGCTTATTTGAACAATATCACTTGCTATAATCTAATCAAGCCCCCTAGACATGGAGAGAAAGATGCAGAGATGGGATTTATCTCTATGCTGTTGAAAATGATTGCGAGATATCACTTTATAAATTTTTATTTCTGGTTTCAATCATGTGTATCTAAATCTGAGAAAATTCAGAGACTAGATATATAATTTATTTTAGATTTATTCTTATTTGGAGCATGTTTCTACATGTTGTGAAAACGTGCGTTGCACGTGCTCGGTTACTAGTATACATATACTCGGTAGTAGCAAACCTAAGATCTTCGATCTGTCGCCTTCCAATCTTCTCCAATATTGTTAAAGTTGACGACGAGTGCTACCTCCTTAAGAGAACGGACCTGCAGGTGAGACACGCTACCACGAGTACGTTCAAGATGATCTCCAAGAGTGTTTCATCTCCTGCATAACCATCTCTCATCCCTTACATCTCCGGCGATACCACGAGAAGGTTATCACTGGCCAGCCCCAACATCACAGGTGTCACCGAGGAAAGATCTTTACCAGCCATTGGCAACATCTCTGTTAACGAGTCCATGTCATGGTTGTCGTCGAGCATCCTACAAATCTCCGACGACGCACAATAGTCATGTTTGAAGAAGGGCCTCAATGTAGATCCTTTATATTTCTGCACGTATTTGTAAGGCTTAAATAATACAGGGTTAGGCCCGCTACATGTTTTATTTCCTTCAAGAAGTTAAGCCCTTTTACGAAGGGAAGAAAATAAAAATATGAATTTAGTATAGTATTAATTTGAAATATCAATAAAAAATTCCCAACTGTCCTTTTCCTGTCTAGAAGAAATTTCTGACTTCTACGGTACGGTGTAGACTAGTGATGAAGGAGATAATGGAAGAAGAAGAAAAGACGAACGAAAGAGAAAACATTTATGTGGGCTGGGCCGCATTTGAATCTACATCAGGCCTTCACCCATCATCAATCAGGCCCATCTCCATCTCCATCTCCCTTCTTCTCCCCTTCCCCTCTAAAACCCCTCTCCAACTCCAACCTCCATGGGCGCCTCACGGTAGCGCACTGCCGCACTAGCGCCAACCCGCCCCCCACCTCCCGCCCATGGCTCGCCGCCTCCTGACCTGCCACCTCTTCCCCCACCTCCGCCTCGCTGCGCGGTGCCCCGCGGCCCTTCCCTCCCCGCCTCTCGCCGTCACGCGCTGCCGAACCCGCGGCCCGACATCATCTCCCCCAGTCTGGGCTCCCCAAGGTGTGGCTTCTCCGAATTCGAGCCCTTTCCCCCTCTCTCTTCTCATAGGATGAACTCCGTGAGCTTATTTTGGTACACCACCACATGCAGATGCTTTTTGAATTCTCATACCGCGTAGTGGCACACCTGTGTTATGTTCTAGTGCTGTGCAAGCTATTTCAGTTCGTTCACGTGTAATGCTTGGTTGATCTACTTAGTTAAACCTATTGATCGGAGCTCTAGGCAGTAGAGACTGCATGATCTACGGGCGCTAAATTTGGTTCTGCTGCATGACTCGAGGCTGAGAAGAAATGCTGTCCAGCTGAAACCCTTGCTGCAATTTATTCTGTATTTGTCTGAAGATAACTCAACATTGGGCTTGTTTTCTAAGAAAGAAAAGAGAGAGATATATGATTCGCAAGTTGCAGATGCGGATTACGTCACGCATAACCTGAGCACCTACTGCTGAAATGGACATAGCACAGATGATCTTTTAGAAATCAAGTGCTCTTAAATTATTAGGTGTCACTTTTTTCTCACTTTATGTTCTTTGCGAATTACCTGAGGCATTTAACGCATGTGAGAATTTGGAAACTACATGCTGAATAGGAGGTTTTGTTTTATCGGAAGTAATATGTATCTTCATCATATAAAATCAGGGGAGAATTGTGAGAGCCGGGGAATAACTCCTAGACGCCGACTGTGTATGTATTGTCGGTCCCAAAATATGCTAATGAACACAGTTGAAATGGATAACATAACACACATCATGTAGTTTATTACAAAAGTGTTCATAACGATAAGCCACGGGGCTAATATGGAACTTAGGACTTATGTCTTTTACAACTCAAAAACACAGCCGAAAAATATGTCTTCATCTCAGCCATAGGCAATCGATGAAGTCCAACGTGACTCTAGTCCTCAGCATTGTCATAATAATAATCACCGTAGTCTTCAGCCTCATCTTCATAGCTATCTGAACAAGCCCAAAAATAAACATGCTCGATGAGTACTTCGGTATTCAGCATGCCCCCCTTTTTAGGGAGACCTAATGCTACATGCAGGCTTTAAAAAAATGAAGACTTATGGCTCTTTTGCATATACAACATTTTAATTAGTTGAATTATCATAATAGATTCAAAGAAAAATTTTATGATTGAAACAATTTTATCATTGGGGTGTAACTTAGTGAAGTTACTGATCGACAAGGTATAACCCCTTAACTCGATAGTAGGTTCTCACCACCTATACCTATCCAAAGACTTAGAGGGAAAAACAGTGGAGAAGAAAAAAAGACAGGTTCCTCAACACGATTTGATCTTTGTGCCGTCCATGACCATGGACATGGCTAATCGGTTAGTTTTACACTCTGTAGAGGGTGTACACTTTACCTACAAGACACGATCATCCCCTTGCGCCAGATTGGTAGAGCTTTAAACACGCGCTCATCGATGTGTTGGCAGGGAGATCATGATGAAATCTTTCAATAGGCCATACCCAAATGTGACACGTCCACTAGGTTTTGGCATGGACGGAGTACACCCTCACAATCAGGACCCCCCCCTTGATGCCGAGGGTCACATCTTACCCACACACCATCTGCGATACGGCTATGCCAACACCAAGTATGAACTATCTATTTAACTAAGTCAGTGCCCATTTAGCATGTGGTTGCACTTAATTCACAAGGATGTATGCAAACATGTTTATTGGCACTTAGGAGATGTGATAGCAATGCCACGCCTTAGAGTAGATCTTAGATAGTGTTTCAAGTAAAGGTATGCTCAATAATTACAAGATATCAACAAAGTAATAATGATTCAATTATCATAATATTTCTCACAGGAAAAATATCAAAAGGTACTACTTTGCATGCTAAGCATTATTTACCTATATTAACTAGACATCTACTCTAGGAAGCAAAACTAGGTAACAGGGTAAAGTCTAGTTTTGAAATGACCAACGAACATTTAATAAACATCATGCGTATTTGTATATACTAATGATTTTAAGAGATAAAGGATCGACATGGTTAAGAACAAGGGGGCATATGCATTCATTGATGTAGCCTATTTCTTCCTGAGCTTGTCCTAAACCGGTCTCATCACTCCCTACTCATCCTAACGATTGTAAAGATGCAAATACAATAAATAATTGTAACAGCAATAACCCCAAACAAATATGGACAATTGCAAATAAAAGAATGAGAGGGTAGAAGGATCTTGACGACTCGGAGTCCGAGGAAGAAGGTAGCAAGATATTAAGATGAGTAAGAATAGGCTCGATATGTGATAGGTTGCAAGCTAGGGGTTTAGCTACTATTAAGGTTGTACCGGTATCCTTCCCGGACTCGGGCTCGAGCTTGAAGACGATGCTGACAAGTGGGGATCCCCTGTCAACGGCTCTACGTGGCAAGAGAGAATGAGAAGGTGGGGAGAAGGGGTATGCAATGAGGGTCGTTGGATCGGAGGCGGGAGACCCAGATTAGATCACTTAAGTGATCGAATCGGTACGCATCCAGGAGCGTCGGATCATGATCCGATGGCTTGCAGAGCGGCGGGCAAGTGGCGGCTGAAGCTGGACTCGACCCATTGGCACACGTAGAGCGGGTATGGGGAAATGGGTTGCGGCCTGGTTGGCTTGTGCGTGCAGGAGAGGAGGGAAACGGGCCATGCTTGGAGGAAGGGAGGAGAAGGGAAGATGGGCTACTGCCATTCGAGCCCGATGCCTTAGAACCGAGAATCAAAGTATTCAAAAGAAAATTCAAACGGTGGTTTAAAAATATCGCAAAATTCTAGTAAATAAAATTGGACATGAGGAGTCCAATAAGAATATACCCAGGGAAAAATCCAAAAGAACAAATGGTGGAAATTCATATATCATTTATTATAACCCAAATTAATTCAAGACCTTTGAATTAATTTCAACAAAACCAGATAAAAATACATAATTGAAATTAGTATGCTGTAACATCCTTTTCTTTTTAATTTTTTTTTAAACCCTCTAAAAATCAGGATGTTACGAGAATACTATGTTGCCATCCTTTCTGTCAAATACTTACGCTATTGCTCTTTATGAGTCCAGTGATTTTACATATTTTGACTTCTTCTATGAAAGATATGCCCTACTACCTTCACCAAATGGTAAAGTGATCTAATAGAAGGTCCACTGGATAATATTCTTCATGTCAATGAATGAGTTCATACTGAATCCTTGCTGAGTATAATTTTTTGCCTGCAAATGCATTTTAATGAAGGCATCAGCTTTGTCCAGGAACACGATTATTTGCTGATGATCGTTCACACTACGACCTGTTTGGTAAAAGAAGGCCAGGTGATGAAGATTTCAGGAAAGCTTGGCAAGAGAATGTTGACGAGGAGGACTGCCTGTGGACAGCTAGTGAGGAGGAGGAGGAGGAGGAGAACGATACGAAAATGGAGAGGGAAATTAAGAAAGTGAAGAGGCAAGCCAAGGAAAATGCAAATCTTATTGATGCTGATGACAGTGACGAGTTAAGAAGTATATGCCCTGAGAGTGATGAAGATGATATGAATCTCTGGAGTGGCAGTGAAGAAGATGATGACAATGATATCCCTACCGAGGCACACCCCAATGAGCGCAGTGATTCATATATAGATAAGGTGTTTGAATTTGATGAGACACCTAAATATCGCACAATCTCAGAGCTGTTAAAAGCTGAGAAGGAACCACCAGAGCTCTCTCCAGGAAAGCAAGCAAGAAAACTTGCTGTAGAAAATGCTCTCAAGAAGTTGAAAAAAGGACCTGATGGACGCTACATTAACGTATTTGATGTTGTCACTGATATAGATATCCTGATTGGCGCATTTGAGAACATTGTTTCAGGACCAGAGTATGCGGAGTTGCGGGAGGGTGGACCAAAGAAGCTCAATATACAGTTCTTTAAGGATATACAAGCACGCATGAGAGACCCAAATTTCAAATTTTCTCCCGAGTTAAAGCTAAAGCCGAAGAGTAAGTTAGTGCCTAGGAAAAAATGGCAGAAAGCACAAGCGAGGAAAAGGAAAAATGACAAACGCTGAGCTGAGATAATAGACAGTAATGTATTTCTCTTCCAGAATGCTCTCTTCAAATGGTGGAGAAGTTATCTGTAGTGTATTTGCAATTAATATCTTTTGTAAATGACACAAGTACTTAAGAAAAGCATCTATGTCCATATCATTCCCATGTATGTTCTGTTTGTCAATCAAATGAGGTTCTTAATTCTATAGTGTATCTTAATTCAACAAGCCGGGAACATGATTCTATCCGTTTACACTGTAATTGTGGGAATTTAGGTCTAAGGTCTGTAGTAATATTTGCCAGACTTGATATTCCTCAATTTTCGTCCTATAGCTTGGAGCTGGGAGGGAATGATATACTCATACTGTTGCGCTAGCATCCTTCCGTTTCTTTAAGGAAACCAATAGTATTACAGTGCTAATTACTGCTGGCTGCTGTGGTTGTACTTCACAACCTGGTGTTGGTGCTGAGGATTACAGAGGTCAGGCTTTACAACTCAGACTTGTATTCTTGCAGCAATTGAAGCTTGAAACACTTGTCTCCCTTCTTCTTTCATGTCAAACCAATCACTCACATAATAGTTCCATATATAGGACATATATATTCATTGTACTGTTCTAAATTGGAAGCTCTGCAGGAATGCATTATTTTAGTTAGACTGTTGTTCTTCTTTTGTATGACTGCTAATGAGGAGATGTAGATTTACAACTTGCTATTTTCTTCTGTAGTACACCTATGCTTATTATTTGGCCTGGGTCGATACTCCAAACAAGCTGTTTTAGATTATTAAAGTATGATCCAAGATTACCTCTTTGATTTGACTAGCGCTGGCGCACATACTAGTGTGCTAATACTAGTCTTCTTGTGAAGACTCTGTTGCCATTCCACTACACCATGTTTGATAGGTTGGACACTGGACAGATTCAGTCTGCATGTTAAAAATGTTGAATTTGTCCTAGAGCGGTCCAAAGTTTCTCAGGCCTGCCTTTTCTTTTTTACTAACCGGATCAGATTGTCATACTAACCGTGCACATAAACATGCTAAAACGTTATAGACCTGCATCAAAACATTTTGTCGACAACTGAACCTATCGAGCTTTCAGTATGGCACCCTCTACTCTGTACTTTCTACTAGTACATAGATACTATATGCAAAGTACATTCTCAGCATACTTGATTAGTGACATCCACAACAACAATTGAGGTTTGATTTATTTTTATTTTATAAAAAATGGGATATTTGATCTGGAAGACTGTGGGACTGTGGAAGAGTAACATGCAATTAGTTTACCTGGATTTGTTTAATTCCGCCTTTCAGGAAGAGGAATTGAGCAAAGGAAAGGAAGCTTCGTGTGGAATCATGCAGGTGAGTGTGCTCCTGCCTCCTTATAGTTAATCTTATTTTATCCACCCATCTGGCCTCAATTATAGCTCCACCATATTTAACTGTACCTAAACAGTATTATAAGATTCGTCGTGCTAAGCTTCTTATCTGCAAGCACGAGTGACGAATCAATATTTAAATTCTTGAGTCTGTTGTTACTGTTCAAATGCTATTAGTAGGGCCTGAAAAGCGTATTGTTCTGAAGTTTCCTGCATAGGTATTGTGGTCGGCTGTCTCCATGGCCTATTGTTTTTTTGCCTAAAGCTTGTAGACTTTTTTTTTGGAGACACTTATAGGTTTATATTTCCCTTTTGCGAGATAAAGCAAAAGCAAAACATACACTGAAGATTCATCTATGGCTTTTAGGTGAGAAAAGACGAGTTACTTTAAGCCAAGGAGGTCTGTTTAATTAGTTCCGGACTAAGGAGTGGTTTCATCAAGATGATTGTCCTTGATCAATTGAACAGGGTAAGTACTGTTGCAGTTATGACTTGACCCTTTTGCGAAGCCTTTGGTTTTTAAGGTAGTTTTGCTGACATCCCTGGACTTTCAGTTCGTTCTCTACTTCATTTAAGTCATCAATATGTTAAGATGAAACCAGACTTCTTCACACAAAAATTCCAGAAATGCAACCACTTCACTGCAGTTTTTACAATGTTGCTGCACGGTGCTTTAAAGCTCCCAGTTTAAAGTTTTCACAAATTTAGTACTGGACAGCTATCACCCAAATATCAAAGCTCTGAAAGAAAACTCTAGCATGTCTATTCAAGTGAATGCTGCATTGCGGAAAGAAACATCATCACCTACCCCAATGGTTCCTTGCTTTCTTGTTCATGTTGCAGGGGCCAAGTTTTCTTGGTAGTTGCTAGCACCAATTCACTGTGCTTCGCAGCTGCAGGTCAAAAAGACATGCCCCCATGGTGCTCCTCTGAGACCTGGCTGTCCAAAGTTCCCTCTTCCCTCAACATTAGTTTCCCCTTTTCATGCCGCTGCCCTTTCCTGTCATCATAATCCCTTGTACTAAAAGCAAGTAATAACTTATTCTAATGATATACCAAAGCTGCCTGCTAAAGTCTAAAGATGATCTTTTGTGCTTAAGCTTACTGTGCTTGCCTTTCCATGCGCTCAGTTAAGTTCCAGCTTTTGTCCACTGCTTTCTGTGTTCTGGTCCCTCCTCACTGCCTCACTGCCTCACTGAGAGGTCTGCTGTACGTGGGTCTCAAATGGATGTTGGGAATTCTACCCTCTCACACACACGGCATGCGTGTGTGCGTGAGAGAATATGTTGACTGAAATAGAGAGAGCTTTATCTCAACTTCATCACCATGGTAGTACTACGGTAGTGTTCATCTTTTTCTGTTTGGGAAAAACTTCTTTCCCACAAAGTGAGTATGTTGGGTACCAATAAGGGAAGTGGCTAATAGCTTTGGTTACATCTCTGAAGGAAAGAAAACGTGGTTCTGATCTAGATTGGCTTGCTTAGTGGCTGCATATCGTTTTGTCCTCAAACCATTTCGATTTAGGACCAACGGACCATCAGTTTGGTGAGATGGGAATGTGAGTTGGGGAATTTATTAACTTGTTCTTGGGAGATCAATGTGATTGTTAATGTATCTATCTATTTTCGCGGAGATTAGCTGTGCACCTGCATCATAAAAATGACTATCCTCGAACTCCAACTCCAATTCATGAAATTTCTTCTCCTGCAGGTTAACTTTGCACGTTACAATTACTACTACACTGCCCAGCTGGATCTTGCGTTGAGTTGACCATCGTTGCTGTAGCCTGCAGGTGTGCGTGCCGCACGCTGCTGCAAGTGTTTGCAATATTATACGCATCATCCACTCCTTTTCAACCCATCCCTGGAAGATTAAACAAACCATTTGTCTGGCAATTTCTCTTCCCAAGAACCCTGTACATTCTTTACGAAGGGAACTGCCTATTGTCTACTACAAAAGTATTGCCTTTGTAGTTCGTACAGTTAGCTAACTACTTGAAAAACGGATTAACTGTATCCCAAAAGTTCTTTAGCAACTTCTATCACCGGTTTTTTTTTCTTTGAAGCGGATTCTATCACCGATATGGTTGGCCTTTGAATTCCATCTTTCGCACCATGCTCACCTCAGTCACAAAGATTCCATTTCAAGTGCAAGACTGCCAAAATGAAATTAGTAAACCCCTAATACCACCTCATATTTTTTTCTCAATACTTGTCTTTCTTTGGTCTATTTGGTGGGCGCATTATGATCTCTGTACTATAGTCTGGCAAAAGCATATAAAGGACTGATGAGAATCATAGTTTATCTCTTCTTTTTTTTCGGAGACCATAATATCAGAATTTATCTTGGTTAGGGACCAATGTGCTCATGAAGGGAGCTGCAAATCATTATGGTGTGCATTCATTTTCAACCACTTTTACCAGCATTGCTTTCATCATGAAATTTGATCATAATTGGGATCTTTGGCTTTTAGCAGGTCACAATTTGCTCTGAAGCCTCCACTGATTCTCCTCCCTTGCAAACTGCCCATGACTTGATCGATTGATCGCCAATTTTACAGGTGTGCAACCTTCCTCCTGGTTCTTGGAATTCATTTGCAAATACATAACTGCTCCTATTCTCCTGGCAAAAAACAATTCCCTCCTAGAACACTGCCTTGGGAAATTGTTTAGTCTAAAATACCTTGTCATGACTTAAAATAGCCCAGTCCAGTCCTCTGTACTTAATTAACTAGTTAATGTTTATTTTCTGTTCACATGACATGCTCACCAGCTCCATTCCTACGTTATGATTAGCTTTAGGGTGGTGTAGGACAACTAGTGCCAACGGGACAGCAACCCCAATGTTGACAGCTAACAGTGAATTAGCGATTCACCGTTGAGTCTGATGCCATCATTACCATTAGCAGCATAGTAAGTCTACAACCACAAACACCAAATGTACAAAGTATAACATGCCAGGCAGGGCGAAGCACTAGGCAGTAAAAGGTATTAGACTACACTGTTTGATCATCCTCTGAAGAGCCACTACTTTCAAACACCACATCTAAGTCAACACCCATGATTCATTCTCGATACAGGAGAAAACATAAAAGCAGTAAAATACTAGTAAAAAAGAGTAGTACGACTGCATCACCATTACCATTCTTCATCACCCAACCTCTACATTGTAACACCGCTAAGTACAATCCTACATGACAACACAACCCTTGGTATTCTCATCACTGAACATGGTCTCAACATCGCCATTGCCGGCGGGATGGTAACCAGAGCTGCCAGGGTGTTGGTAGTAGTTGCTGTATGGGTTGTAGTACGCAGTGTAAGGGCTGATCTGAGGAGACCGGTGGTACATCATCTGCGGCTGCGGTTGTGGCTGATGCATCACCATATTGTTGTTCAGGCCCCTTAGATTGTTCATCATCGCTGCGGCCGCCGCTGGGTTATTGTGGTACCCCTGCATGCTTGCCATGAGGTTGTTGTTCTGTTGCTGCTGGAGGTGCTGTTGTTGAAGCCCTCCATAACCGGCGGCCGCATAGGATGGGTGGCTGAAGCCTCCTGTGTAGCCCTGTAAGCCAGGAGCGGCACTGCCCGCACCCAGGCCATGGTTCAGGCCCATCATGCCATTGATGGCACTAGTGTTCTTCTGAGTACCATTCCCCATCTTGGCATTTGCTGCGGCTGCCATGTTGATCATATTAGCATTCTTCTGGTTATGGTGGTGGTTGTTCTGATGGTGGTTGCCCCCTCCGGCACCGCCACCACCACCTTTCTTGCCATTGGTGTTGCTGTGGTTATTGTTGACATTAGCGTTGTTGCCGTTCTTGTTCTTGGCGTTGGCCGCTGCCGCAGCCGCAGCATGCTGCCTGAGGAAACCGAGCTGGTTCATCTTGTCCCCAAGGAAGCGGAGGTCATCCTCATAGTCATCATCAAACTCGTCGTCGTCGTCATCATACATGTCATCCTCCTCTGAGCTCAGCTCAGGGAGTTGGTGCTTATTGTGCTGGCTCTTGAATGCCTTCAGGCCCTGCATGAGGCTTCCAACTCCTCCATGCTTGCCCTGATCCTTTTGGCTGTTGTTGTTCTTAATGTTGCCATCTTTGTTTGGATTGACAGCTTGCTTCTGATGCTGCTGCTGCTGCTGATGCTGCTTCTGCTGGTTGTTGCTCTTGTGGCCCTGGTTGCTGCTGCCCTTCTGATGTGACCACAGCTCTGCATGCTTGCCTCCTCTGGTCAGCTTCCTGATCAAGGTTTCGGAGTCCACATTGCCAGTCACAGTGACCTTATGGTTGTCTACATCTATGGCCACCGAGTAGACGCCTGCAACAAGAAGCAGAGAGTTCACAGGCTGCTCGTGAGCTAGGGTAATTACAAGCACTAGTCACCAATTAAGTGTCACAAGGTGTAGGCTTGTGCAGTGAGTGGGGCTCATCCAGTGTCGTTTCCTTTCAGCCATTTGTGAGATTTGACACAAGAATTACCTATTCACTAGCTCAGTAAATACAGATGAGCTCAAGGGCGGTGAACAAGTTTAGGGCTTCTCGTTTTTTCTTCTCAAACTTAAAATCAATTTGGTCTGAACATTGAGATCTCCTGAACATCAGCATGGCCATGGCCACATCAAAAGGAGAGATTTCTTGTCGTGTAAATGCATTTGGCAAGATGCAGGGTGTGCTTTCAGATGCAAGTGGACAAAGCTTCTAAGCTTTTATAGCCGGGCAGAAGATATTCACAGCAAAGTGGGTGTCAAGAAAAAGGAGAGCTATAGAAAGTACCAGCTTAGACCACTAGAACTGCACCTGTGTGGGAAGCAAAGAAATGGAGGGTAATAGCTTGGACAAAGCTGTGTGTGAGGCGAGGGAGAAGAGGCAGCAGTACCTTCAATCTTCTGAAGCAGCTTCTTCACCTTGTGCTTGCACCCATCACAGTGTATGTTCACGCTCAGTACATGGGTCTGCAGGAAGCAAACAAGCCCCCAGAACAGTTCAGCTCTCAAGCACCCCCAACAAATCCACACTAGAGAGAGAGGGAGAGGGAGAGAGAGATACCTGGATCTTGACCAGCTTGAAATCTTCATCTTTAGTCATTCTGCAGAGCACTGTTTGCTAGTTGCAAGGGTGGGAGTGGGAGAAGAGAAGGATGAAGAGAGAGTGGGAGCAGCAGTGGCTAGTGGAGTACCGTTGCAGGAGAAGCCACTACCTTCCCTGCATTTAAGAATGGGTTCTACTCCTCAACTTCTGCTGCTCCCTTACTCCTTCCCTTCCTACTCTTCCACACCTCCACCTCTATATATCTCACTGACTCTCCCACATGGGTGAGGGGGTCTTCTGATCTTCTCTTCCCTCCACCCCCTCCTGCCCCACCAGTGTGGTAAAAATACATTGCAAGGCCTGTACAACATACAGTCTCTCTCTCTCTCTCTCTAGTTAAGATAGTGTGGTAAAATATCACTTTTGTAGTCTCTCCAGGACATTGTCTAATAGACTGGGTGGAAGGCCTGTGGACTTTGAAGTTTGGACTTGGCAGAAAAAACTATCGATACCATAAAATTTTAAGGGACACTATGGTCCAGTAACACGTAGACGTGTTGTTGTACACTTCGTAGTAGCTGACTAACTAGCTGCTGAAGAACATGTTGTAGGCTTATCAGTTTTATCTACTACTTAGGTGGTGGCTCACTGAGTGTTAACCTGCTTAAGTTCTCCCGAGTACGGTATTAAGTTCTTTGGAGTGGCACTTACCTGCTTGAGGGAATCGTTAGAAACCTAATTGATCATATCAGTTTAATTAGCCACTGATGCATAGTAGACCACTTTTGTTAGCGTCTCTTTTGTTGCGGATGAAAGATCATGGTACCATAAAGTGGTCACTTTTATTCACAAACTCAACTATCTAGTTAGTGAACAACCATACCTTTAGAGCTACAAGGCCCACAAACTTGATGTCTGCTGCTGCTAGAAGTGCATTCCGACCTCTCTTGAGACTAACCACGCTACGGATTGATGAAATTACATTCTTAACAAAAGTGTGCTCATCTTACTGTCCTTTCCAAATACTGCTGGTTTACAATCAGCTATGGTTGCCACCTGCCGGGTTGTCAATGAAACAACTTTGTCAAGCAATATAAAACAACCATATTCGTACCAAATGGAATATAATATAATGCTAACATGGGCCCACATGTCGGTCTTGCAACAGTAGCAAAGCTTTGCCTCTCACTAAGTGTGCAGTTAGCCTTGCAGCATGAACACACAAGGAGGAACAGAGAGAGCAGGTGAGTGATGGGGACTTTTAATACCGCTGGATAGAGCCATAGAGGTAGCAAGGAGAGGAGAGGAAGACGAAGGAATTGAAAGGGCAGAGGTAAAAAGCAAACAGCGACATGACGACGGACTCCTCCACCTATCACTGCCTGCTTTCTTACTCCCAAGTTTACACCGTCCAGTAGATTTTTGCTTTATGCTGCTGTAGATTTTTGCTCCACGTTATCCTGCTGGGCTTTGGAAGATACTAGTGTATAGCTAGCATCAGGAATTCACGATACTACCACTAGTCAGCTACTGCTACTCTTCCACTCCAACAAGTATGTAGTGTAGACTCTGGAGTATGTGCTACCTGTATGAAGATTTCAGATTTGATACTGACCTACATTACTCTACTTCGTCACCCGTTTGTGAAAATGTGCATTGTTGATGTTCTGAAACAAATATCATTCTTCTGTTCGGTAAGCAAGTGGATCGCTTCATTTCTACAAGCTACAATCTGCAACCATCATTCTTCTCTCCTTTGTGGGGTGCACAGAAGCATCTCTTCCGTAAGCAAGTGATCGCTTCACACAGTTTTTGCTAAATGTTTCAATATTTTAAAATTGTATATACTATTATATAATCTGTGGCACCAATGCATATGCATTATAAGGCATTAGCTGGAGCCTAGAGGACAGTATTGCACTGTGCTTGTTGGGGATGGCTCTCTCGAGGTGGCCCTTACTACCTATACTATATGAGGATCTACGCACACTCTCTACACCAATTAGCCTTTTCTTCTGTACTTAGTACTTTGCTTTCGGGTGGTTGCGCCACTCACATTAAAGCACCGTTGTGATTTCGGGCGACTGAACCGCTCACGTCGAATCACAACTTAATAAGTACTAAGTACTAGAAGTACGTGGCTTACCGGGAGACCACACTCTTACACAAGAGAACTCTTTATTCACAACTATAAACTTGATACAACTCTTTAGTGGCTACCCTACCACTTCACCTAATACCACTCATACATCACTCTCTCATGGTGGTACTTCTTCTCTTTTTGTTCGTTACATGGTGGAGGGGTGGCACCCTATTTATAGGGATACAAGACCGTTTGATTGGCAACCATCCAAAGCATACACTACAAATATCTCTTCTCTAGAATATTCTTCTAAATATCCACCTATTAAATATTTCCTAATTCTAGAGTTATCCTCTAAAACTATCTCCACCATACTTATCCCTTATTTCTTTTAAAGTCTTCTCTTCAAATATATTTCTCTTCTAATCCTCTAATGTCTTCTAGAAGTTTCTCATTTTACCATAAAGAATTATCTATAATATCTTTCATGTCAAATATCTAGATATTCATGAAAACTCTCGAACCTTTTAGAATTTTCTTGTTACAAGTATGCATTGGATTATATTGAACGTTACTGTTCCAGCACTGGCGCCACAATGCCATTGTACGAGATGATCCAATCTCTTTTGATCTGCTAAATTAAATTTCTATCTCCCCTCCAGGCCTGCACTGCGTTGCTTCCTCCAACGGGTAAAAAGGAGCAGGCGTGGGACCCATGATGGCAGTGCCCCCAGTGACAGTTTAGCTATTGGGAGTGTCCTCTGCACAGTATTATGATGATGTTACTTATTACCACCACCTCGTGTGCCTCCTCCTGGGGGTGGTGAAAGCTGATGAAGGAGGTAAGTAAAAAGTGAGAGAAAAGGCTGGGGGAGGAGAATGTAGGCCCCTTGACAACACCCAACAGTGACCGAGTTTTTGCTGGATTTCAGGGTTTGCTTTTGGCATCTCTCTGTTGTCCGAGCTAGCTAGCTCTCTCCATGGCTGCAGCTGCAAATGGATGAGAAGATGAACATTGTTTCTTCCATGTGCCTAGCTGCCCATGCATGTTTTTTTCTGTCTCTTCTTGTCGAAAATAGATGAAAATGGACGGTCCAGATGAAGATATATGGATACAATCCGATCAGACGGTCTAGGAGGCTCGAGAAGCACATGCATTTACAGGAGGATAAAGTTACTAACCAAACTGATGAAGTTTCTCACTGGGATGTTCTGAGTTAAGAACTTGAGACAGTTATTGCCAGTTGCAGGTTCCATCTGTTGTTGCAGGGCTCTGTATTTTACTGGAATTCTTGTTTGCCTAGCAATTTGCAAGGAAGATGATTTGAAAGAGTGCAGAGTTGGAGTGCCCAAACAATTAGATAGGAAGAAAGGAAGGAATGAAGGAAGCGAGTGGTTCATGGGTTCTATTGAAAAGACTAACAGTGAAACTTGCCGGGGGTGCGTAGAATTTATTTTTGGCGTTCATCTCTGCAGTCCTGTCCATGCTGTTCCAGCCGATGGGATGGATTGCTTAGAGTTTAGAGTTTATTTGGATATTTCCAATCGATGTGATCGAGGTTCTTACGTTTCCTGATAGCAAAAATTTTACCTGCAGCATCATGATGTCTCCTGTTTGTCGATGGAGCTTCAGGTAATCTTCCTTTCATGTGCAACCCAACAAACATCAGATGCTCACGTGCAAGCAATCAGTCGCATGGAATGGAGTTGGAACGAAGGAGCAACTTGATCACCATTGGCCAGTGAAATCACACAACAACCTTGCTCTGTTGCTCATGCACCGGTCTTTTCAGTCAGTTATCTGCACTCTCCAGCACATATAATTTCATGACGTACTCCTACCTTTTAACAGATTGCCATGCATGCATGGGATCAGAGTTAAAGACAGTACACATCTGAATAATGTCCATCTCATTGAGTGGTCATTCTAGGAATGGTACAGCCGTATGAATATATGGAGCCTGAGCAAGCAGCTAGCACAAGAGGCAGAGGGCACGTACGTACGCCATACGTATCCGTAGCAGCAGGCCGGTGAGGCGACAATGCCCCTGTACACATGCATGCACGCCAAGTCGCCATGGAAGAGAAGAAGATGCAGTAGCAATTTTGTCCGTCCATAGGGGAATGGCACACCCTACCTGTCCTTGTGTGCCTATCTATCTAGCTATCTACCTAACTGGCTACCTTGTAGGAAAATGCGTGTCTTTCGGTGTCACAGGCTATAGCTAGCTTTGTGATTCATCCGGCGTCATGATACAGTCAAATCAGCCATGGAGCTAGCAGGAACAAACAACTCTGCTTTTCCAATGGCGACTATGCATACACCAAACAAATGCATGCTTTTGGCATCATGACAGCAAGCAACTTTGGAAGGCGTCAACCTGCTGGTGAGGGGTAGCATTCGGTGAACCTGATGAGCTTTGCTAGATTGCTGCCCCAGGGGCATCCAAGAGAGCTGCATGTTCTACTGTGATTTGACGGCTGTTTGTACTGGCAATGGCGTCGTGAACTGTTTCTTGCATAGGAAAGGAACGTCTCAGTCATGCGGTGATATGTAGCTATGGGGCCCTAATTTACGGACAACTGCGCGGCGGCCACCGTGCGGTCCATTCCGACACCGGTCGGAAACACCCCGTGCGGTGTCTTCTTCCTCTTGTCCTTGTTCCACGGAAAAAAAACCAATATTGGCCCCGGCCAAGTTGCAATGCCGGATATAGCCTCTTTCGAGAGCCAACATCAGTTCTATCCCGCGACGAATCGGGCATACGACACGTACGTAGTCATATCGCGATAGAGAGCTGCGACGTCCCTACATCGCGTGTTGGGCGCGCGACGACGTGCCAAAATCCGCGCGCACCGCGGCAGACCGCGCCCCGCAGGTGGGGCCCGCGATATGTCGCACCCCGCGGACGGAAAGCTCGCCCGGATTGGCTTCCTACTCAAGTCCTCTCGATCACCGTGTCCAGATTTGCGCGACGAACGTGGTGAGCTAACCTACTCGATGCTACACAAGTTTCTTTTTGTTTTTGCATCAAGTTTGCTTAGACACGAGCTCACAACGCATGTGTGTGCGCCGTGCATGTTTTGCATGGACTTGAGACGTACGTGCTCGTTCGTGTCGTGGTCATTTCCCATTTTCGTAGCATCGTCACGTGTCACGCCTCCAGCCCCTGGGATGGCGCCGGCATTAGTAGGATGAAGCCGTTTGCTTATACTGCATAAATAAGAGAAGAAAAAACGGAAATGCTGCAAGTTGCACACAGCGCAAAAATTCTCGTGTACGTTTGCTCGAGTGTGTGCACATTGTGTTTGCAAATCCACGAGTAGAGCTAACAGAACAAACGATGGCCCGACAAATATGGATCGTGCGCGTGTGTAGGCTCAGCTATTTGAGGCCGTTTCGTTGTATTTGTTGTTGTGCTGAATAAAAGGAAGAGAAGCACCGAAGAGGCGTAGTCAGTTGGCGACAACTTTTCCCGAACGAAAACTTTTCCCAGGACCGCGAGGGCGAGCTTTCCGTCGCGGGCTACGGCCGCGAGCGCTAGGCTGTTGCGGGCTCGGTCCGCGGGGTGCGACGCATCGCGGGCCCCACCGACGGGGTGCGGTCTGTCGCGGTGAGCGCGGATTTTGGCACCTCGTCGCATGCCCAACGTGCGATGTAGGGACGTCGTGGCTCTCTCCCGTGATATGACCACGTGTCGTATGCCCGATTCGTCGCGGTGATAGAACTGACGTTGGCTCTCGGAGGGGCTATAGGCCCCCTTCTAGAGGGCTTATTGCCTAGCTTATGGCTATAAGCCCTCTAGAAGGGCTTAAAGCCACCTAGCTGTGGGAAGAAGCACCAACAAATCCTCATTGCTAGCTAGAAGCCTCAAAAGAGAGGCTTCCCGAGCTTCTCAGGCCTGACCTTACGAGATTACCATTGAAGTTCGGTTAATTTACCCGCAAATGCCATCCTTATATAAATGAAATCCCTAGCATTTTTTCCTCCTATTCTCCCCCATCCCACCTGCCTCACCCCATCGCGCACGACGCCCTCTCCCCATCCCCTTCATCGCCATGCCGGCGCCGACGCCGTGCCATCCGAGCCGCGCCCTCCCCTTCTCCCCGCCAGCCCAAGCTCCTCCTCCCCTCCTCCCCACCAGCCCGAGCAACCCCCCCTCCCCCGCTCCGCCGCCTCGCTGCCCCTCCGCCCGTCGACCCGGCCGGCCCGAAGCCCCGCCTCCCCTCCGCCCCAACGCTCTCCGGCCCTCGTCCCCTCCTCTCGCCCGACCCGAAGGCCCTAGTCCCCGCGGCCGTCGGCCACCTCGCTCCCCCTCCCTCCGCGGGCGGCCACTACTGCCGCCTCCTGTTGCTCTAGATCTGCCACCGGGCGCCGCCTCCCCCCGCTGGCCCGAGGTCCCCAGGGCCTGGAGGCCCACCACCGCCTCCTGCCGCTCCAGATCTGCCGCCGGACGCTACCTCCCTGCACTGGACGTCGCCGCCGGAGCCGCTTTGTTTTTTTTTAATAGTTCTTTTGTGTTCTCTGATCTCTGATGTTTAGTGAAGGAGTTAGGAGAGGCTAAGGATCCATGAACGCATGTTCTTGAATGCATGTTCTTGAGCTCCAATTAACAGCAAGGAATTCCTGTTTAATTCCTATGCAATTAGTTGATTAATTGATTAATTCCTATGTTCCATGTGATTAATTGATTAGTTGATTAATTGATTACTGTGATGTTGAATTCTTTGATGCTGTTGAAGGTGAAAAAATTATGTATCTTGATGCTTTCGATGGTGATAATTGGTATTAGAGTTGTTGCATTTAGTTGATGGTAATAACTCAAAGGGTAGTATAGACTTTATACAATTTAGCTCCGCATATAAGCTCTAAATTCAGAAGCCATCTAGAAGGGAATATGAGTTTGTCAAATCTTCTACACACCGAAATTTTTGGGGACCATTAAGCTCATCAAGGCTCATGCACAAGCCCCAACCGTCTAGAAGGAGCCATACTCGGCATTGCAACTAGGCCGGGGGCCAATATTGGCTTTATTGGCTTTTTTCCCTTGTTTCCCCTGATCCTAAAATTTCTAGAGACGAAATGGAGCTTTCAACTAAAAGTTAGACTTTCAACTAGATCTTAAAAATAACTTTTTCACTAAAATCAGAGAAATTCCAACTCAAAAATTACAAGCTTTCTACTAGAACACAGTGAGCTATCAACTAGTTGAAGTACAAGTTTCAACCATAAGCCTTCTGCTAAAATTATTCAAACTTTCTACCCAACACTGCCAAAACTTTTGACCATAGAATTCGGTTTCAAATCAACAAATCAATAGCTTCCAACTCAAAATGAACAAAAGCTTTCAACTCGAATTTGTTAAACAAAATCTGAAAAATCAAATGGGGAAAAATCCAGATCTAGGAGTTTGCTGGCCTCCCTCCTTCTACGGTGCCAACCACGAGGGCGTGGAGGCGCAGCGACAACGAGGGTGGCCTTTGAGGCACCTCCGTCGTGGCATGGCGCTCGCAGCACGTCAGGGAGGCCAGGAGGAGCGCCAATGCCAAGGATGCCAAGGATAGCGGCGTTGATGGGGTAGAGTGGCGAGAGAGAGAGAGAGAGAGAGAGAGAGAGAGTAGAAGCTAGGATCTAGGCTCGGTTTGGAGACGGACCACGCGAGGAAGAAAGGGAAAGGCGTTTCGTGAAGAAAGAGATGGATCGAGAGAGAGAGGTGTGTTTGGGAGAGAGAAAAAAAAAGAGAGGGCCGAGGGAGTTAGATAAGTGGACAGCTGTCGATTTGTCAAAATTAATCGCTCTGGCGGTTGACTGCGAAAGATGATTTTCGTGTAGTTGCCTACCTATCCCCAGGCCTAACTGATCGAAGTGCCCAAGACTTTTCATGGATTAACCTGTTCTTTATGGTTTGATTTACCTGGAGAAAGTTTGGTTGCGCGTGCTCATAGATTAATGGCGTTCCTGATCAGCCACTGACGGACCATTTGGTGCTTGCCGTGATGATACCTCTCTAATGATGTCTCTGCTGAAGCGACCATTGATGGTGTGTTTTCATGCCCTGCAGAAATTTGACGCTACAGCAATTCAGAAAGGTTTGAACTTATGGGATTGGCCCATGAAGAAGGCCCAACTAATTAATGATATTTTCAGGCCTCGAGATTGGGATAATCTGAGAGATGGGCTTCGTTTTGCGTTGTTCTTCATTCTAACCTTAGCTCTTTGTCAGAAGGAGCAGGAGAAAAAAAATGAGCTCCTCCCAAAAGAAAAGGAGAAAAAATGAGTTGCCTGGGCGTGCTCCTACATGGCTTGCTTGTTTGGAACAAGTATACACCATCAGGTTGAACAGGGCTGTTACAAACTTACACTGTATTTTCCTTGTAATCAGTAACAATTAGCAAAACAAACATCACTTCTGCTCAAAAGATCTCTCATTAATGGCCTGCCAGGACACTTCACAGGAAACATGAAGCAATAAGCCAGTAAATTCCTCGCAGGAATTGGGAGAAGGTGCTCTAAAGTACCTCAAATTAGACATAAATATATATTCTACATAATAGCCAGCAACAGGTCGTTCTGAACTTTCACTTGGTGTGGTATTTCACTGTTGCATCGCCAGTTCTTCAGTATCTATCTCATCTGCTCCTGCATCGTCATTCATCCGATTTTTCACGGCAATGCAGGACTAAAAGGTACTAATGGATTCCATGAGCTTAGTAGTGCTACTTTGTTTTCTACAGATCATCTAGCATGCAGTAGAGGAGTGTTGACTTAGGCCCAGTTCTTTTCGGCTTCTCCAGGAGTTTTTCTCAGAAGCTGCCCTCTCTCAGCTTCTCCCAGAAGCCGCCTCCTCAAATTCGTCGGGGCTTCTAATTTAGACATACCATGACTAGTTTAGAAGCCCCGACGAATTTGAGGGGGCAGCTTTTGGAAGAAGCCCCTGGAGAAGCCGAAAAGAACTGGGCCTTAGATTGCAACATGGAATTCATACACGGATCAACTAGCTAGCATATCAATAAGCAAACTGTTGGCAACCCGTGGCGAAGCAGCTGAACCCAAGATGGCACTTGAACTTGCGCCCCGCCGATTCCACGGCATGAGGATCAATGCACAAGGCGGAGGCGGCATTGCCGAAAGGCGGCGCTGGTGGGAACCTGACAAGGAAAAGGTTGGCGTCGTCTTTGCTGCGGACAAGTATTCCGGAGTTAAGGAGATGTTTTACTCTCAATAAGGATTGGCTTGGAGGTCGACGTGTTGCAGACCAATTTCCTAGGCAGTTCAAATCTTACCATTAGCACAAAATATCCTGGTTTGCAAGGTGTTCGATGATGGATGGGGAGTGATCTGATTTAGGATGGTCCGGCCATGCAACAATGGAAATATTTGCAGACTTTTATGTGCTATTAATTGTTCACCTTTTGGATGAGCCAGATAGAATTTTGGACTTTGGAGCCGAAGGGCAGTATTTCAGCTTACAGTGCAATGAGGTGTCTTCTATGGTTTCTCTAATGGAAATGGGGGGAAACCCTTTTCATAGAAAAAAAAGGAAGCGCAATGAGGTTGTCACAGGTTGGTTACCTCATAAGTTTATCTCTGCTAGTGCCTCGTAGAAGTATTTTGACAAAACAAAATCTGGTCCGGAGGGGGTAACAGGGTGAGAGTAACTCTAGATGAAGACACTTACCACCTCTTCTTTACTTGTCCCGTGGCAACATGTGTGTGTTGTTGGGGAGTGATACAATGTGCCTCCTCTTCGTTTTAGCTGGACTCCCTGTCTGTGATTTCTATCAATTTTGCTTTAGAAAAGAAGATATACAGATTTTCCAGGCACATGGCATCCCAAATTCCCAATGCAACGGTAAGATCAAACGAGGCTAATGGTAGGTGCTGCTATCGATGCCAATACTACCTGAGAACTTGTTCCTATACTCAAGAGGAAAATCAAGAGGAAGGAGATGAACAGAAGTAGGTGGTGTGTGTGACCTGGTAGACCGGACGCCTGAGGGGTTCCATGCAGACGGTGCAGTCCAGAGCATCCAGGTCGATGGTGCCATTGGTGGCCACGGACTTCTTCATCTGCTCCCGCTGCTGCGGTTCCCCCTTCCTATTCTTGCCGCTCTCCTCCTCCTCCTCCGTCGCTCTCTCCCCTGGTGATTTGATGCGATGTGATGTGACGCGACAGGACAGGACGGAGGAGGCAACTAGCCGTTCGTTGTTTTTCGAAATCCTTTGGCTACGAGGGCAATTCGTTTTATTAGAGGCGAATGACGCAATCCATGTTCGAGCCTGGAATAGCTGGGTGGTCGATGCTCACTTTTCTTGTTTTGGTTTTTGTTCTTCCAGACCTTTTTCATCCTGGAATAAATGCACGCTCTTACTGGCTCGCCACGTCATGCCCCACCCGTGCGCGTGTCCGTGGCCGAACCGGGCTCAAGCCGGCCGACAAGTGCGGTATTTTGTTAGCCAGACCAAAAGAGTTGTTACATGGTATTAGTAGAGTAACGGCCGTGTTACCGTGGGTTAATGAAAAACGTAAAACATATGATTAATCGCGTGCGTTATAGGCTCTCTTAATCGTGTTATAACGTGAGAAATAATTGATGTGCCCGTTGCTTCTCCGTCCGTGCTGCTATATAAGGAGAAGGGCGGAGGTTTGGGATATCGTACCACAGGTTAAGTCCTCTCCCTCTCGGTAGCGTAAACCAACTTGTTCATTTTGCTATGCTACTGCGAAGGCCTCCTCCATTCCATTGATTGGCGTGCACTGGTCGTCAGAAGAGCAGACCTTCGAAACCAATCGACACTGAGAGCTTGCATTGAGCGGTGGTGAATAAGATTTTTGGGGAGTGTACGACTCGATTGTTCGCTGTTTCGCTGCCACAACTTCGTCCAGGACTTCCGCTTCGTCTACGCCATCTGCAACACAAGTTCCACTTCATTTGTGACAACCACTCCATCCACAATATCCTCTTCGTTCACTATATCTTCTACGTTGATAGCACCATCATTATCATAGTGTCCTCTTCTTCCAAAAACGAGTTCTTCTTTGACCATGTTCACTCTCCTTTTGTCAATAGTTGCATGCTAGCTCAAGTGTTTGGTGTAGATATGCTTGATTGCTTCTTGGTAATTACTAGCATGTATAGGATATCTGTGCTATGTTCACATGTTAATATTATAATAGTTATAGTTATGGTTTATATTTTTTAGATAATGAAAGAGTTATAGTTATGGTTTATATTTTTTAGATAATGAAAGAGAGTACTCTTTCGACCTCTGCACCAGAGTGCACACAACCAAAAAAATATATCGATTAAAGCTTCAACAAAATAAAATAGATTACAATTCAGAACTGAAGAATAACATTACAAAACCGAAGAAGCAACATCAAGGCGCCACAATCCGGCTAATAGACCGCCACCCTTGTTGGGTAAAAAACTTAAAAGTGCTTATAATTTATGTATGTATTAAAATAAATATAAAAATGCTAATTTCCAACACTTGCTTGGTAGGGGCACAACTGATAAAAGACATTCCAAATTATTTGTGCAGAGGGCTTCTACCTATCAGCAAGGAGAAGTCACCTTTGATGTTTAGACGCAATGCAAAACAGGGTCATGAGGAGGTTGTGAAAGAAATTTTGTATATGCCATCCGAAGCTAGGAATGAAATGAGCCTGCCGGTCGCAAAAGAATTGAGTTCTTCAAGAAGGAGGACCAGGAGAGCTACCTGAGATGTCGGGAAAGAAATCTTAGTCAACATGGCCCAAGCGACACCAACTTACACCATGTCATGTTACTATCTGACCAAGACCTTTTGTGATCAAATGCAGCATGATCTGCAGGTTTTAGTGGAGCCGGCAGGATGCCAGGACGAGGAGAACAAAATACTTGGGTAAGTTGGGATAAGCTGAAGCCAAAGAACTTTTTTTTTGCGAAAAAGACCTGGATCAATTCAAAGGATCATCAGAAGTACAAAAGACCCCGAACATAAAGAAAATTACAACAAGGTCCCTGGACCACCGGACGAAAGCTACCGCCGCCAGACCGAGACGAAGTCGCGCTGCTACCGTCGCTCCCCTACCGGAGCCAGCCTGACCTTGACGAAGGCCTTGACGAAGACAGCCGAGAAGACCTCGATCACGTGCCCCTAAGGACCAGCGCCCTGGAGCCATAGGCGCCGCCGCCGAACCGCCACCGGAGAAGGCAACGGCAAGCCGAGGTTGGAGCCAGGATACCAAAACTCCTCCCGCCACGGAGAAACCCAACAAACCCACCGGCGGACCGGAGAAACAAAAGGGACCCACAACCTGCGCAACCGGCGGAGGCCACGCTTCCCCCCGCCTCACGGTGCCCGCAAGCGCCTGAAGGCGAGGAGAAGCGGCGGCCCCGCCGGGAAGGGAGAGGTGAAAGGATCGCCGGCTAAATCGCCTCTCTGAACTGTAGCAGGGGAAAGTGAGGGGGGTCTTCTAGTTCTGAGGCTGGCTAGATCAAAGAACTTGCATGGCCTCGGATTGAAAGACCTTAAGATTCGACATTGTGATGCTAGCACGACGAGCGTGGAGGTTAGTACAGAACCCTTGATCACTTTGCCCTAGAGTTCTGAAGGCCAAGTACTATTGGAATTCTAGCTCGGAATTAATGAAAATTATTCATTTATCTAAAAAATAGTTTTCAGCAAGCTGAAGCGAAGGAAGGAATTTTTTCCAAGTACTAAATAAAGGCGTGGTTGAAGAGTTTAGAAGCAGCAACTAGATTAATTAAGCGGTGACTCACACACGCACGCGAGCTACATATAACGGTATGCACGACACAATCATTCAAATGGATGGTCCGAATTAACAGTGCAGCGTACATGCTCGGTCAGGACTTTATTCTCATGCAGTAGGATGGTTGAGAGTATGGTTCAGTCCATCTTGACGTAGGTGCCAAGCGCGTCGAGGAGGCTACCGGAGCGCGCGTGGAAGCCGAGGATCTTGCCGCCATCGGCGGCAGGGAGCTCGAACGGCACGCCTTCCTCCTTCCCATACGGCCCGAAGCTGCGGTGGTTGCCCACGAAAGTGAGCGATCTGATGACGACGAAATCCCCGAGTCGTCCGTAATGTCCTTTGACGCTCGTAAGGTACTCGTCCTGCTGCAGACGGATCTGCACATGCAAAAAAAAAGGTTTCACTGTCAAGTCATTTCAGAGACCAATGCTCGTCACGATCAAAAATGCAGTAACGACTTAAAAATTAACGGGAAATGTGATGGGTTACCTCGGAGCGCTTGCCACCCTTTCCTCCCCACAGGTCGGTCCACTCCTCCCGGCCGTCCCTCTCGTACAAGACGGAAATGGCATCGACGGCGCCGCCGTGGCGGACGACGACCCTGACGACGCGGTTCACGCCGCGCATGTCCATCTTCCAGCTGTCGTCGCCGCCGGCGCCGCCGCAAGGACCCATCCTCACAACCACCGATCCCTGCATTTGAGAACACAGGAATTAAGCATGTAACTTCAGCTAACATGCTATCAAACACTGGGATAGCAGACTATGATACATCCCAGTGCTTACTCGTCCGTAATGTCCTTTGACGCTCGTAAGATTACCCTGGGAATCTTCTCCATAATTTTTTGCACGAACGGAATCTGGAACGCTTGACGTATGAGGGGGTGGAAGCACACGGGGCAGCCGAGAGCCTCCGGATCGACGGTGGCGGCAGGCTTGCTCTCGCCGCTGTGATGCTGCTGCGGCTCCTCTTTGATTATCTTGGTGGTGGCGCTCTTCTCCATCTGATCTTGGAGTTCCACTGCACGAATTGATGGAAACATACGGAGGAGGGAGGCCCAATATATAGTGAGATGTGGTAGCGGAAGACGGAGAGGCTCTTGTTTCGTCTTCCAGCACTAATGGCACGCAGGCAGGCAGCACACGGGAAGCTGTAATTTGCTTTCGGGAGTTACGGAATTTGGCATGCATTCCACTGACGGTATATATGCCTGCAATTTATTGTATGGTGCACACAAGGGAGTAGTACAAACTCCTGGTTTTTTTCCCTTTTTTTTAGAGAGAATACAAACTCCTGGTATCCTGTTGCTATTATCTCGCGTGGTAGTGGAAGTCGGAGATGGAGGCTTTTGTTTCGATTTCCACCCCATGTCATAATAATGGCGGCGCAACAGTAACGAGGAGGAAGCTGTAGTTTGATTTCCACTGTTTCGAGGAAACCAGATTTAAGTCTGGCAGCCACTAATCTGTTATCTTTTAATCATTCTCAGCATGTAATTTATTTTGCTGTATTTTAGTAATACAGTATGTTTGTAATTTCATATTTGCTACCGTATTCGACACTGATTCTGAAAGCGATCACGTCCAAAACATCATGCTCCATATTCTTTGAGAGAGAATAACATATAGTAGTAGTATCAGGACTAAAGATAGAAACTGATCGACACGTTGGAATAAATTAGAACACTGATCAACTAGTCTACTACTACTACTACTACATGGATCGGAGCACCACATACTAAAAGTAAGATTGCATAAAGTCTTTCAATACATCCTGCGACCGAAATCTTGCGCATTCTGTCATGAACATTGAGACGATGCATCAATCATCCTCCTTATCGCTGTCACCGACCTTGTCATTGTCATCCTCGTCGACGTAGCTGTCGTCGTCCTCCTCCACCTACTCGTCGTAGCTTCGTCGTCCTCCTCCTCCACCTCCAGCTCCTCGTCGTCGTCGCCAGCTTACACCATATCTATGGTGATCCTGAACACGACGTTGGTCTCTCGACCGGAAAAACTTGGGCACGACAAAGGAGCACCGCGATGGTAGCCCATCGGACATCGACGACATTCCGATCTCCAACTTTGAGACCCAACCCGGTAATAATGGCCTTTGAAGCACGAGAATCACACCGAGCATCCGATCGTGGCTCCCGGCGTCTCCGGCTGGACGCAAACGAGGGACACGCCGAGGGACTCATGTGACGCCACGTCGAGCAGGAAGAGGCGACTGTATCCGCCGCAGAGAACGTGAGTGCCCGGTTGGACTGGGTGATCAAACGGCACGAAGTATTCGAAGCTTTTCGTTGGCAATTTGTGCAGGTGGTGAGATGATCCAGGAGCGCCGCGCCACCCGCGACGAAGCCACAGCCGGAGACCGGGCAGAAGCACGGCCCTTTCGGGCACCCCTCTCGTGCTCTTCCTTCTGGTAGTAGGTGATCTTCGTCTCGCATCCGTGCTTGCAGCGAACGACAATGTTGTCGACGACGCGCTCCATGCCGTAGCAGCGCTGGGAAGCAGTGCGCTCGCTTTCCGGGAGCTTCTCACGGCAAGGCGAGCAGATGAAATTCCACTAAGAACACTGAAAGAAGCAAACAAACTGCCGCGTGAGAATCATATATCCAGTGCAATTAAAGCGTGACTCTGTTGATCATGGTAGTGATATGTACAAACCACGAAGCGCATTTACCTGAAAAATGGGAGGCCTGAGGGGCTGAGAGCAGGTGGCGCAGTCGAAGACCTCCATCCCCATGGTGACATTCTGCCTCTTGTCATCGCTCTCTTTCTGATCATGCAGAGCTTCTCCTTTCCTCTTGTTGGAATTACCACCATCCATCGCCACCACCAACTCAAAATTACCAGTACTAGCTTGCTTGATGTTTGCTATTACAAGCGCAACAGAGCTCGAAACCTATTGATCAACACAACCTCACCGCCCAGTTTTCCTGCTCCACAACATATACTAATAAGCGTCATTGCAGTGTTACTGCTTTGGCAGGCACAAGCCAGAAAAGGCCCTTGTTATGCGCCATATTAGCAATGGAAAATCACCAGTACAGTGTCGTTTTGATTAATCGAGAGCGGGAGCGCCAAAAATTCCACATCTTTTAGTTTTATACAGTTTCGTGAAAAATAACGCTTCAGCTGCTCCGGTAGACTGCTAGCAATCTGACGACGAAGCAGTAAAAACGAGAATGGTTTTGATCTTGATAAGAGGCAGCCGGCGGCGTGATTCCGACGGAGGAACGAGGGAAAGAAGAGAAACGTAGCCGCACCTGAAATACCTGGTCGCCGCGAAGGACTAGTCACCATCGCCGGCCTCGTGGTCGTTTCCGGATGGCGGCGCCATCTGGAGAGGAGAGAACACTACGGATCCCTTGCCGGCGAGCTCTCCGATGGGGACTCGCGCGCGTTGATCTGAGAGCCCGACGAGAGCAAGGGAGGCGGTGAGATGGTGTGGAACGGGGAGGCAAGAGCGACGGCGGCAGGAGGCGGTGTGGTGGCGGAGGCGAAGAGGATGGCTGGATAAGTGGATATGGGCCTGGGTTTTTGGGAGGTTTTCTTTTCACTTCTAGTAGCGCCCCCTGCAAATTTTTGCCGATTCTATGGCCTGCTAGCACGAGAATTGCCTCCTTCCAGAGGATAAACTTTGCCCGGGATTGTTGTTTAAAATGTTCTTATATTACAATATTTTTAGTGATTTCTATACTAACTAGCTAAAGACTCGCGCGATTGCATGACGTAGTCTAACCTGTCGTACATGTAATATGCCACAACCGACCATGAACAACTAACCGTAACTACTCCACAGAGTTGTGTTCCATGATGATACATGGTCTGGTGATCATCTTGTAAGTTTTTATGAGTTGTACGATGATTATGATCTTTACAGTGAGAAGATGATTCTACCAAGAAATTTTATGACATAAATGCTACTTTCACTTTTAGACTATTTAGTTTGGAGTTAAGGTGTGGTTAGCGACTTAACCCGCTAAATATCTTTCAATTAGATGGAATTAAATTAACTAGATGAAAAATATTTACCTAAGATTAAAATAATCCGTTAAAAAGGTGGAACAACTTAACCCAATATAATTATCTCTCTTAAATTTATTTTTTTACTACTAACTCACTTATCTAACCAAACGGTTATTTGGATTAATGGGGTTAGTTATCAAACATAAAATCAGATAAAGGTAACTTAGATCAGTTAAGGTTAGCTAATATAGTAATCTTAATCCTAAACCAAACGCAGGCAGGAGATGGCTATCTCAGGGGTTTACAGGGTAAATGGGATTCCTTCGTTGCACGAGTTAATGTGCACCATGCTCCGTAAGCTTGGGTCAAGATCCACTGTTTGGACCCTGGAAGCGTTAGGCGATTGCTGTGTCAAATCCGTGTGTGATGTCTTCACAAAACCACACTAAAACCAACTAAAAATACTACACTTGTAAAGCAAAATCAACACATTGTGCAACTGGATACCGCGAAGCACCAAAACAACCAAAAATCTTGCGCATCCAGCACTGCTCCAATGCATCAATCATCATTGTGATCGTTCACCTTGTCATCCTCGTCGCCACCCTCCTCCTCCTCGCTGTCATCTTCATTGTCATCCACCTCCTCCTCGTCGTAGCTGTCGTCGTCATCGTCCTCCTCCTCCAGCTCGTCGTCGTCGTTGTCGTACACCATCTCGGTATCTAAGGTAACTCTGAGCACGACCCGGGAGCCGCCTCCACGGCGAGCCTCGGGGACAAAACAGAAGTAGTATGTCGGCAGCCCATCAGACAGCGACGTACTCCTGACCATATCCAGCGTCGAGACCTGGTAATGTCCCCTGAACCACGAGAAACCCACGGAGCAACCGAGCCTGGGTACCGGAGCGTGCGGCTGGACGCGGACCAGCGAGATGACATGCAGCGGGCTGCCCGGGAACGCCACGTTTAGCAGGAAGACGTCGCCGCCGTCCTCGCGGAGGACGTGCGCGTCGGCCTTCACGGGGACATCGAACGGCACGTAGTATCTGAAGCCTGTCACCGGCCACTTGTGCTGGGCGGTGAAGTGGTCCAGGAGCGCCGCCGTAGTGCCGGCGAAGCCGCAGCATTTCTCCGGGCAGAAGCACGGCGCGTGCGGGCACGCCTCCTCGTGCTCCCCCTTACGGTAGTAGGTGATCTTGTCGGTGCACCCGTGCTCGGCGTAGGAGCATGGGACGACGATGGAGTCGACGACGCGCTCCATGCCGTAGCAGCAGTCCACGACGGCTCCAGAGCACACGCCGCACGCGCTGCTCCCCGTCTCCGGGAGCCTGTCGCGGCAATCCGAGCAGAGGAAGTGCCCCCGTGAACACTGCAAAGAATTACACAAGCTCGATCTTGTACGTGTGAGAACTTGACTTTTAACAGAAACAAGAACATGGTATCGGAATCAACAGATGATTGGTACCCCATCTGTCCTCTAACCAGTGGAGAAGTGTTCAATTCTGTTGATCTGATGGAAGTGCATTTACCTGGAAGATGGGGGGCTGAGGGGGTTCGAGCAATGGTGACATTGATCTGCTTCTTGATGCTGCTCTCTCCCTCTTCCCGAGCTTCTCCTTCCTTCTTGCTGCTGCCGTTACTGTTCCCCTCCATGGTACGGCCTGCAGTACTACAGATTAAGAACCCAATGGTTAATTAGAGCAATTCAATTCCTTGTGTTACTCGATTCGTTGTGCTAACAAAACGAGAGTTCCACCAAAATTTGGGGACTCTTATAACGATCAGAGGGCGAATATATACAAGGGCAAGAACACATAAAAGCACAAAAAAGGGGCGGAGGATATCATGCAGGCTCAATCCAAAAAACCGGGTAAAGCATCCTCTACGCAGAAGAGAAAAGAAAAGAAAAATCGACGCGCAAGGGACTTCAATCAGGGAAGCAAACACACCTACAGATTGATGAGCAAGTAGTGGATGAACAGGTCCAAAATCCACCAACGACAAAGGGGGCAAAAAACAAAAAGAACAGTTAAAATCCACAAAGTTTTTTTTTGAAAATCGTAATCCACAAACGATCGATGCAGCGCCAAAACGTCTACAAACAAGAGGGGAACCCAGCCGGCGCGATCAGGTTCAAGAAAGACTCGGCCGGAGAACAAGCAGGCGGCGGAACTCAGCGGGAAGAGGCGGCGGATGTGTTTGGGTTCAGAGACGCAGAGCAGCGTGCAGTTTGCCGGCGCCGGAATCGAGGTCAGTCGAAGGTAAATGAAGCGCCACCCTTAGAAAGCCGCTTTCTCCGGAGTGGGCCGGACCAAGACACGAAAGCCCGCATGAAGCCCAAACTAGCTCCGTTGTTAAAAAAGGCGGAAACTAAGGGTCAGGATGCTTTATGGTCGTCGGATGGAGGTAGATGCATTGGATTAAATTTATTTTCATGTAATGAAAATTTGTTTGTAATAGTATCGAAATTTGCTTCTAGCAACTAAAATTTGTTTCGGTCTAATAGAAATTTGTGTCGATTGCAACGGTTTATTTTGTTTCCAGTGCAACAATAATTTGTTTCAGTCGGTAGAGAATTGTCTCCAATATAATGATTAATATTTTTGTAACATCCCCTATTTTAATTTGCTAATTGAGTGTGCATCATGGCATGGCATGGCATAAGTTCAATTTTTGAGGAAATTAAGAAATTGAGAAAGTTTAGGAAATTTTAAATTTGAAATCATCTTTGAATTGGAATCAATTGAATTAGAGCAAATTTGAAACAAAAGTAAAGAGAAAAGAAACCAAAAAAATAATAAAAATAAAAATAAAACCTATTCTAATTCTCCTCTCCCTAGGCGGGCCTTTTCTTCCGGCCCATTTCCTCCTCCCCGCATGGGCCTTCTTCTCCCCCCAGCCCACTTCTTCCTGCAGCCCACCCCGGCCTGCCCCGCCCACCTCCCTTCTTCCTCCTTCTCTCTCTTCCCTCTCTCCCCCGCTCCTTCTCTCCTCCCTCGCCTGCCACCTCGCCGCTTGCGTGGCGAGCACTCGAGCACCCGCGCCACCCTGCTTCGGCCACACCGCCGCCCCTCCACATAAAACCCCCTCCCCATAAACCCCCCTCCCTCGGCCACCTCGCCGCTTCGCGCCCCCCCTCCACTCTCGTTTTCTCCGCCTCGGCCCCACCGTCGTCGCCGCCTCCTTCCTCGCCCTTGTCTCTCGCCCCGGCCGTCCTCGTCGCCTCCTCCGCTCGGCCTCGCTAAGCTCCGGCCGCTCCCCGCCACCGCTCCGACGCCGCCCCGGTCGCTCCTCGTCGACCTCCGCCTCGGTTCGCCCCGGCTCCGCTTCTCCGTTCCGGCCACCTCGCCGCCACCGGAGCTGAAGCCCCGGAGCTCCGCCCCATCGCCAAGCCTCGCCGCCCCTAGGTCCTGAGCCCCACCGCCCCGACCACCTCGAGCCCCGGCGTCGCCTCCGTCGTGCCGCTCTGCCCCATCGTCGCCTCCGTCGGAGCCAAGCACCGAGCCCCCTCGCCGGTAAGCCGCCGCCGTTGCCTCACCGCCGACGCCCCCTCCCCGCCCCTTCTCGCCGCGCCGGGCAACCCGCCACCCAGACCGAGCTCCTGACCGGTCGGTTAGGGCCATTAACCAGGCGGTTAGGGCATTAATACCCCATGATTAGCCGGTTAAGACATATTTAATAGCATATTAAGTGCTAACTATAATTAATGCGACCATTAATGCTAATGATTGCTATTTATTGCTAATCCGACTGCTTAATGACCATCATTAATGTCTAACAGTGCCATTAATAAGTGTATTAAATTTGTCCGAATGATAGCTGGGTCCCACGGTTCAGAATTAAGAAAATGATAAAAGAAAATAGAAATTATATGACAAGTGGGCCCTACTTGTCATTGACTCAGTCAACTTTGACCCGAGTTGACCGAGGGGCCCACTGTCAGCCTCTGAGGCTAGAATAGAAATGAGTGAGAAAAATATTTAATGTTTAATATTAGTTTTCTTTACTGAGAAAATACAAAAAAGGGATTAAAATGGATTAAACCTTATAAAATTCGTAGAAAATTCATCTTTGATCAGAAAAATGCAAATAATATATCAAAATGTTCAGAAAAATGAGATCTACTCAAATATGTCATCTTCATCCATGTTTGTATGCTAGGAAAAATGAAAATGGCTAAAAACTCAAATTAGGGTTTCCCCGATTAGCCGGAGAATTTCGGATCGCGATATCTCGAGTGTCCGGACTCCGATTAAATTGATTCCACTTGCATTAGTCGTTATTTTGAGTTCTCCATGCCATACCATGCATTTCATTTCATGCCGATGTTCAGCATCATGGTATTTATTAGTGTACCTGTTTTGTCCAGTGTTTTCGTTCTTTCCGATAGGACCGAAAGATCTCGACGAGTTTAATCCTGAGTAGGAACAGGACTTAGTAGCAGAACCGCAAGGCAAGCAGCCCCTTTGAACATCTTGCGGATAACCTATTACTTGCAATTTACTATTTGTTTTCAAAACTGTACTGCATGCGTTCAACTGATATTTTATGCTAAGTGTTAGCCCTATTCTCTGCATAAAACTTACTTTGTCGCTCAATCAACACCACCAACCCTCCCAACCTATTTAGAGTAGATTACTTATTGTTTTAATATTGCTTATATAGCTAATGATGCTTAGACCTGCTTAGTTGTGTAAAAGTCGTAATTCCTTGGATGGCAAGCAAATCACAACACTCTGGATAGGTTAGAGGATAGGTGGGTGTTCACTGGGAAGTGCTTAATTAATCCGACTAATAACAATCGGGCTTAGACGAGAGGCCATGCTGGGAGCATGGTGGGTTGTCTCGTTTTTCCCACAAGGACCGGTTCCTGGTGTCCTTTCGAACCAAGATTTGTGTAGTTTTACGCGGGTGGTATAATGGGCCGCCGACGACCGAATAAATTGTCTAGACTTAAGTCATGAGCCTCATAGTTTGCTATTTCATTTGCGGTGTGAGTGGAAAAGGATGTGGTGTGATACTTCAATATAGGTGTAAGGGTTACACACGGTTCGGGACCGGGGATGTATCACCTGATACAACTATTAGGACCGTGTCAGAGTACCGGTCGGGCTGGTGTACACGGATTAGCCCATCAGGGCGGCTTAGGCTTAAGTCGAACGCATGGTAAAGGTCGTGTTCAATCACACTCTGCTAACACATCTCGTGAAGTGTGTCGTGGCCTGGGGCCTAGCATTAAGAGTCAATCGATACGTGTAGGTAAAGATGTACACTCCTACAGGGTTTAAACTATTCGAATAGCCCTGTCCGCAGTTATGGACAGCTTGGTAAGAATCCGCATCGAATTAGACAACTACAACTTTAATCTAAAACTTGCCAACCCTAAGGATGAGGTGTAGCGATCGCTTTCTCCCTAGTGGTCGAGGAAGGATCGTGGGTTTTATGTGTTCAATGGTCTGCTTTAGATTTCACTATGTAGTTTCAGCTCATCTTTTAAAAGCATTTCAGTAGACGGATTTCAATCTACTTATAGGTATTGTTGAAAGAACAAATCAGCTTTCCGCAAATCAGTCCACAAATAGCCCTTTGTTGAAACCTGATGCATCTATTACTTATTTCCCCTTGTAAGTCTTGTGGAGTACAATTTTGTACTCACCTTGCAGTTGTTGATGATTTTCGTGCAGAAGAGACCATTCCCTCCACGGATGGTTTCTACGTAGAGATCGACACCGACATCGACTAGTCGCTGGTGATCCCAGGCAGTGGTCCTGCCCAGGGTTTGGCAGCTCGGTTTGTTCTGCCGCCACTTTTGGCCCTACCTTTGGCTTCTCAGCCATATACATATATACTCTTCCGCTGTGTAATCAACTTTTGGTGTATACTATGTTGTTAAGTTTCCGAACAACTAGTATTATTGCAGTTTCCGTCGTAGAGTCACTGTTGTGATATTGGTTTGTTCTCCCCCGTCTCATGTGCAGTGCGTGTATGGTTGAAGCACATGATGCGGGTAGGGTTTTAGGGTCTATAACACGGAGTTGCTAGGTTTAATCACCCCTGTGAAGTGACTCTCCCACTGAGAGTTTGGGAACTATATCATCCTGCTCCAGCCGTGCATTAATTTGCCAGGACGAGTTCGGGGTTGATGTTCCGACTTAGTGGGGAAAGAGTGAGGAGACCATATCACCCTACTACTCTGTGCATTAATTTGCTGGAGTAAGCTTTGGGGTTGACGTCTCAGGCTATTCGAAGCCATATCATTCCACTCCTCTCGGAAGTGATACCCGAGAGTTGAGGTCGGGGTTGACGTTTCGACTTAGCGGGTGATTTCACTTAAGACTCCCTGTTATGGGTCCTGGGGTCCGACAATTTTTTAATGAAACAATAATTTGTTTCCATCGAATAGAAAAATATGTCCATTATAAAAATTCATTTTGTTTCAAACAAAATGAAAATTTGTTTCCAGATAAATGAGAGTTTCCCGAAAAATGATTGCAGATGTTTTCCTCGACAACTAAAATTTGCTTCATGGTTGTTTCTAAAGTTTCCTTCCGATAATTTTTTTTTGTTCCATGCAACAAATCTAAACACTTAGCACAACAAAAGTTGAATACTATTACAACAACAATAATGAATTACAATAAAATCCAAATCACATGGTGTAGCAGCGCACGGACTATCAGGAGGCTAGTGATGGTCCAACGGTCCTGCGGTCCAGTATAAGCGGTGGTGGCAGAAGACACAATGTGGGTGGCGATAGCTCTCATGGCGGACATCGTGGACAGCCAGCGAGGACCAGTAAATGGTGGCTTACTTCACAGAGGATGGAGTGGTGGCGGGCGGCGAGAAGAGATTTGACGGATGGGAGCCCCAAGCCAATGGTGGTGCAAGGACTAGTGCGGTGCCTACAACACAAAACGAGGTGTGGACAGCAGTAGCAGAAGACACGTCATGGGCGGTTGCTCCCATGGCAGACATCATGGGAGGCTGATGAGGGCCAGCAAGCGACAATGGACTTTGCTAGCGGCGGCGGCTCCCGTAGAAGATGGAGTGGCTGCCAGAGGCGAGAGGAGATCCAGCAAATGGGAGCCCCAAGCTTGGTTGCGATGGCGTGAGGATGAGCACGGTAGCTATAATACAGGCGGAGACACCAACGATGGCGGGGCAGACTTCTGATCTGTGGCTTCGGGACATCGCCGATGGTGTTGAGAAACCTAGCTAGTGGCATGGGGTAGGAGATCAATCGGGGAGATTTTATAGGCTAGAAACATGCGCTTGGATGAGAGGAGTAGGATCGACGGTTGGATGATGGGAAGATGAAAAGCCTCCAATCGGACTACAGGGATATGATTTTCCTTTAAATAAAATAAATAAAAAGTAGTTATGTTCTTGGATGATGTCAATCTGTTTGTTTTGTCCTGAGCAATACGGTCTCTACAATAACAAGATGGTTTCTGTCCGACCTTATATGAGACGAGTGAAGGCCTCCTTGACTTTAGGTTTGCACCATGTTTGCTGGAGATGAGCTGCACCATGTTTATGTAATCTTGGATGAGATTTCCCTCCCTCCGGTTGAATCCACGTATAAAAAGTGAGGAGATATACTTTCACAAAGCCATGGCTCCACCCTCTATCATTATTGGATGCATATTGTTCAATATCAGTATGTGTGCTGCTTTATCAGTTTGTCAGTTATATAATCAGGTTTTCAATATATTTTATCTAGATTCCGTGTCCATCCATAAAAATAATTTTTCCATTTTCGACTTCGAAAACAGGAGTCTCTGCTTATTCCAGTGTTGAACGACAAACTCCTCTCTCTTTCTATCTGAGTCTTGTGCTGATTTGAGTCTTTTACTGCTATGATTAGTTTCCTCTTTCAAGCGAAGCATCCAACCGATTGGAGCTACGACTCATGAAGCATGAGAAAACATTTCTCATGTATAAATCATGGATAAAGATGGATAAATCATGATTAAAGATTGTGCTATACATGTTCAAGCACTGATTATGCAGAATGAGGTTAATTTTAACTTGCATGGCCTAACTGTTTGCAGTAAGAATCAAACTCAACAATTTAGTTGCGTTGTTCATTTCGACAATTTCAAGCAAAATTTTGCCCAGAGTAACAGTGCTCAGCAAACGGCAATCAGATGAAATATCACAACAGTTCCATAAACCGAGACCTACCAAAAGAGCACACAGGCCATGGACATTCATTGTCACTGAGACACGGTGCCGATGCATCAATTAACCGCCATTGTGATTATCCGCCTCCTCCTTCTCCTCCTCCTCATCATCATCGTCATCATCATCGTCATCGTCCTCCTCCTCCTCGTTGTAGCTGTCATCGTCATCGTCGTCCTCCTCCAGCTCCTCGTCGTCGTCAGCGTACACCATATCTATGGTGATCCTGAGCACGACATCGGTTTCTCCACCAGAAACCTTGGGCACGACACAGAAGCGTTGCGTCGGCAGCCCATCAGATAGTGATGAGCTTTCGACGTCCAGTGACGAGACCTGGTAATGGCCTTGAAAGCACGAGAAACACACCGAGCATCCGATCCTGGGTCCCGGAGCATTCGGCTGGACGCAGACGAGGGAGACCGCATGGCCGAGGGACTTCGACGGCGCCACGTCGAGCAGGAAGCTGAGGCCACCATCTCCGGCGTGGAGGACGTGAGTGCCCGGCTGGACGCGGAGCTCGAACGGCACGAAGTACTCGAACCTCGTCGTCGGCCACCTGTGATGGGTGGTGAGATGGACCAGGAGCAAAACCTTTGGCCCGGCGAAGCCGCAGCAGGAGACCGGGCAGAAGCACGACCCTTTCGGGCACCCCCTCTCGTGCTCCTCCTTCTGGTAGTAGGTGATCATGTTCTTGGCGCATCCGTGCTTGCAGGGGACGAGGATGTTGTCGACGACGCGCTCCATGCTGTCGCAGTGCTGGGAGACAGCTCCGGAGCACACGTTGCACTTCCTCTCCGGCTCTGGGAGCTTGTCGTGGCATGACGAGCAGATGAAATGCACCAGGGAACACTAGAAAGAATTAATTAAACAAAAATTTTCTTGTGAGTATCATGTATCCAATGGAAAAGTTCTTTGTCATCTGATGTTTCTTGAAGAGCTTTTTGATATGACATAATGTACTAGTACATAGATGTAATGCATCTGCCTGGAAAATGGGAGGCCTGAGGGGCTGAGAACAGACGGGGCAGTCGAAGACATCCATCGCCATGGTGACATTCTGCCTCTTGGCGCCGCCCTCTTCCTGATCTTGCTGAGCTTCTCCTTTCCTCTTGCTACCGTTACAGTTCGTCTCGTCCATGATAAGGTCTTCAGTTGCCACCAATGTGATTCATACTACTGATGTGTTCCCCGGTTTATATGGATGTCTTGAGGGGCGCCTTTGATTGGCTATTAGCAGTGAAGAAGGAAAAATATCAAGGGCGCAATGTGCTAATTAATTCATGGAGATTGTTACACATATATGGATATGGATCGATTCATATATTTGATTAGGATCAGTACCATATCCTTCCAAACCACACCCGAGTATTTCTCCGTTTTGCTTGCGGTCTCTTGATTCTCCGGATTGGGTTGTTGTGTGTCGGAGTATTATTCCGGCAATACTAATTATGGGGAGGCGTGAGCACAGCAAATCAGGATGGCTGCACACGGGAGACAAGATTTAGACAGGTTCAGGCCCTCACGGAGAGGTAATACCCTACGTCCTGTGTTTGGTGGCTTGTATAGCTGAATCCCGAGTGCCGCAAGCCCTAGAGAATCGATCTCGAGGGGGCTTGAGCTATGAAACAATGGAGATCAGGTCATAACAGATTGGATGATGCTGAGGCTCGATCGGAGGTCCCCTACCGGGCCTTATATAGTCCGGCCGGGATAGGGTTACAGAGTCCGGATCGGGTTAGTAGATATGTTTCCTATTCGGTTACACCTGATTCCGGGTAAGCCGGACAGGTACTAATCCTTGTCTTGTACCCCACGCCGGTGAGTCGCCCCCGTGTCGTAGTCGGACTCCAAGTAGTCGGCCCGGCCCACCCCGTGGCCGGGAGGCCGGATCGTCCTCCTTAGTGATACCCGGGTGGCATATCACCATCAGTAGCCCCCGAGTCCTTCGTGATCTCACCGTTGCCTGCCTCTTCCCGGTTAGGTCTTCCGACTGGCTTCGGCTTGCTAGGGAGATCGCGAAGGGCTGACTGGACTCCTGTGGGAAAGACAATTAAAGCCAAGTAACATTCACCCGTAAGGCAGGAACGTTAAAGGCGGGTGAGCTATTAACGGGTAATCTCTGGTGGCATCCGATCCATCCCTGGGGACAGGGACCGGCTGATAACCCAGCGTGGGGCATGCCATCAATCCCGACTGAATTCCCGAGTAGCACCCGGCCTCTCCGAATGGGTAAAGGCCGGCTAGTGTCCTCTGAAGGAATGCCTCTGAAACTCCAAGTCCGAACCAGAGAAAGCAGATATGGCGCATAGGTTCCTGAGTTCGAAGCCTTACGCCGGGTCATTCCACTGAATCTGGGGGTCCCAGATACCAGAACCTCGAGGCTTGAATGCTCGATGAGTCTGGGTGAAGAATCCGACAGCTCCGTATTGCTCAGCATCCGACTCGTGGCCTTCGGGAGGCACGCCATCACTGTCCCTCACTCGGGTGTAATCAGCCGACTGCGTTCCTCGCTTGAGGCCAGCCTCTGATACCCTCTGTAGCCAAAGCGCCCAGCGCCGAGTCCTTCTCGGCAGCCAGCTAGTGATTCACAGAGAATACGCTTTAGCCACCATATAGCGGAAACGCATTCCGACGGGTTGGACAGCCTGGAAGGCTAACCGTCAGATCTCCTTTATTAAGCCGCACGAATCGCGGTGCCGCCCGGTCGTGGGCGTGGGATACGCGCGACGTGGCCCGTCCGAAACGCGTGGCAGAATCCAAAACGGCGCGGCCGTGGGCGCAGTGAATTCGGGACGTGCGGACGTGGGGAATCCGAACCGCCCGGTCCTTCCCCTTTATATACGGCAGAGGCTGCGAGAGGGACCCACGCTCTCAAACACTTCCGCATTCTCCTCGCACTCGCCGCTTCGTCTTCTTCTCGCCCCCAATCGCTCCGCGTGCTCCGCTCCGCCAAAACCCTAATCCTCGTCCCGACCCCTTCGGATGCAAGCTCCGGACTGGGAAGCCGATCCTAACGAAGCCGAGGAGGACGCCTTGGTTTGGAAGCTGCTGGCCGGAGAGGAAGAAGAATCATCCGCCGAACCAATGGCTTCTTGGTTGAAGTCGACGGCGACGGAGGCGAGGCTGGAGATCCTCGTCCGGATGGGGGTCCTGCCGCCCAAAGAACTGGTCGAGTGGCGCGCCGCCGTGGGGGAGGACATCCCCACTCCAAACACCGGCGAGTTGGTGGTTCACAGTCCATTTTTCGAACGGGGGCTCTCGGTGCCGGTCCACCCGTTCCTGCGCGGGCTCCTCTACTACTACGGGCTGGAGCTGCACAACCTCAACCCCAACAGCGTTCTGCACGTCTCCAGCTTCATCACGCTCTGTGAATGCTTCCTCGGTATTCGCCCACACTTCACGCTGTGGAAGCATCTGTTTATGGTGAAGCCGCAGCCGAGCAGGGACCACCCGGCCGTAGTCGGGGGCGCCGGGTTCCAGCTGAGATCAGGCACGGCGAAGAGCTACCCGGCCCCGCCAATGCCGTCGTCCCACAAGGGCTGGCACGCTCAATGGTTTTACTGCGCCAATCCCGCCTCGGCGCTGCCAGCCTTCTCGGGCCGGGCACCGGTGGTGCTGCCCAGCTGGTCGGACCCGCCGCTGGACCGGGAGCAAGACAGCGTTGCCGTCTTGATGGGGCAGCTCGGCCAGGTGATGAACGCCGGGCTCACCGGGGCGATCGTCGTGGCGACCTTTGTCCGGTGGCGGGTGCAGCCGGCCAAACTTCGGGCGCACCCCATGTACGAGTATACCGGACCGGAGGACCTGACTCGGGAGGCCGCTGACGAGCTGTCGGAGAGCGAGGTGCAAGGCCGGCTCGAAAAGCTCCTGGCTCAGGGGACGAGCTTGGACTTCTCCGACCGGCCGGCTCCTTTCTGCCGGGCGAACGCGCCGAGCGACATAAGTGTCCGAAGCCGTGTCTCTTTGGTTTAATCTTTGACCGAGCCTGACTCGGGCGTTGCTTTCATTTCTTCGCAGGTTCTATTTGGCTTCTGTTCCAGCGCTCCCCTCCCGGAGGACGAGATCTGGAACCAGCCACAGTACGCCGACGTCCCGAAGGGCGGAGCACCGCCGGCGGGGACGTCTTCTTCTGGTGCCGGCCCCTCGAAAGGGGTTGGGTCTTCTAAAGGCACCGGACCCTCCAAGGGGAAGGACCCGGCGGTTGTCAAGCCCCCTCCGCCGAGCGCGACCGCCCAAGAGGAGGAGGAGGAATCGTCGGACGACGCCAGCGGCTTCCGGGTGAAGAGAAGGAGGAAACCAGCGGGCACCGGTCCCGAAGACGCGAGGTGGCTCCGTTGCCGCGAGGGGCGCCGCTCCGGTCAGATGGGGCGCCCCGGCTTCCCGTGCCCGCCCGGCGGCTCCGCCCGCCGCGGGGGCCGCGCCGACAAGGTCGGATGACCCCGTCGCTGGGGCGGACCCGGACGCGCCAGCTGCCATGGCGGATGCTCCAGCGGGGCAGGAGGACTCCGCCGCGGGTGCGGACCCGGCGGCGCCGGCCGACACAGGGGCCGCGTCGACGGAGCCCGAGGGCTCTGCCGCCGGTGCTGGCCCAGCGGCGGCCGGTGACGACGTACCCCCCAGCCGGGGGGAGAAGAGAGACGCCGATGCTGCCTTCGGGGCAGCCGGCGGGTCGGAGACCTCGCCAGCCCCGACTGCCGCTGCAGCCGGGCCGCGAGTCGCGGGGACCAAGAAGCGCTTCGCCGCTCCTCGGTCTTCAAAGTAAGCATCTTGCCGAGTGCTTTCGCAGTTCAATTTTGTTTTTCCTCACGCACTGACGCGATTGGTATGGCCTTCGCAGGACTCGGCGGGTGGGGGACGTCCCGAAGGCAACCCCGAGTGGCCCGGGATCCAGTCAGGACGGAGATCCCCCGGCCGCAGACGTCCGGGCGACGTCGCCTCCAGCTCCGACGAGCTCTTCGCCCCCTCGGCCGGCATCGCCTCAACCCGCGGGCGCGTCCCAGGCATCTTCCGAGCAGCCCAGCGTGCAAACCATCCCGCCGGCCGCCCCTCAGGGGGAAAACTCCCCCGGGGCTCTGGTGGCGTCGGGACCGTCGGCTGCGAGTCAGGACGCGGAGATGACTGAGGGCGCGAGTCCCGGCGCGACGTCCCCTATCCAGGAGTTCAGCGCGGCTCCGCCTCCGACACCATGCTCCGAACTGGTGCGCCGACCCCTCCGAGTCCGGGGAGCGGAGCGGGGAGATCCAACTTCGACGATTGATGACGTCGAAGAGGAGAAGGAGTGGCGGGAGGTTGCGGACGCCACTGACCAGATCGGGGAGATTCTCCCCGCCTTGCTGAAGGCGGCAAAGGAGGGCGCCAATCTGCTGAATGGCAGGGTGCGTCCTCTACTGGAGGTGAGACGTTTCTTCCTTTGTAGGAGCAGGTTCCGTAGGAAGTAGCCCCCGGGCCTCTGCCTGACTTAGTTAGTCGGGCGGAGGGCCCTTTGCTTTTCTTTTGCTTTGTCGGTCGGACTCGGGGTGCACGAACAGTGCACCCAGAGGGTGCAGCCCCCGAGCCTCCGCTGGGTCCTTGGGACCGAGTGGAGGGTTTTATCGAACTTCCCGGGTGACTTCATGTGTTGTTGTTTGCTTTGTGCAGAAACTGTACCGGCGGTCGGAGGACAAGACTGCCTTCCTCCAGGACCGGCTGCCCGTCATCGAGCGGCTTGAACTGCGGAAGTCCGAATGGGACAAACTAACCGCAGAGCGGCAGGCGGCGGAGGATGCGGCTCGCAAGCGCGGGGCGGAGATCACCGGCCTGAAGGCCGGCCTTTCGCAGGAAATAGCCAAGTCCCGAGGTAAACTAGCCAAGTGACCTTCTCCGTTTCGCGTTGCTTTTTGTCGTTAGGCTGACAGTTTGTATCTTGTGCAGCCGCCGAAGAGGAGGTCGCCCGTCTGAGGTCGGAGCTTGAGGCGATGACGGCCCGAGCCCGCGGTTTGGACGCCGCCGAGAAACGGGTGGCCGAGCTTGAGAACGCGCTGTCCGTGGAGAAAGCCCGCGCGGAGCAGTTCGGGCGCGAGGCCGAAGCTGCGGCCAAGAAGGCTGCGGACTCGGAGGCGGCGCGCGCATCGGAGAAGGCCCGCGCCGACTTGCGGAGAGGATGGAGAAGCAGCTCGGGCGCGACGCCGAGTCAGCGGCCAAAAGGGCTACTGACGCGGAGGCGGTTGCGGAGGCCGCGAAGAAGGCAGCCGCAGCGGCGGAGTCCGGTAAGTGCCGTTTTGACTTTGGTTTTGTCACGGCCGGCTGGCTCTTTGTGCTCAATCGTCTGTTTTGGTGCAGAGAGTAAGGCAAGGCTCGAGAAGTCCCGCGGGATGCTCGAGTCACTGCTGAAGGCTGGCCAGGCGGCGTGTAGCGCCATCTGGCCAGACGAGTCGGTGCCGGACTCCATTGCGGAGGTCGCCGCGCGGCTGGGCCAAGTGCCCGACCGAGTGGTGTCCATCGAGGCGGAGGGCGCGCGGACGGGGGCCAGCCTAGTCTTGGCCGTGGCGCGGTCCCACTACCCGTTGCTTGACATGGAAGCGATCGGGGAAGGGTACGCCGCGGATCTGCCGGATGAAGACGTTCCGAAGCTGGTGAAGTCCGTCGAGTCCACCGTTGACACCCTTCTGCAGCGGTCGGGCCTGTAGAAGGTAGGATTAGCTGTAGGATGCTCGGGGTAGCCGAGTAAATTTTGTAAAGGACTCGGGGGGTGCCGAGTGAACTTTGTATGCACTCGGGATGCCGAGTGACTTGTGTAAATACTTGAAGCTTTTAACAAGTAATTTTGGGGTCCACCATGGAAAGACTTGTGTTCCTGTGTATGTGAGCTTGTGCGTTTTTGCTCTTCGCCAATCCGTCATGGCCTCCGTTGCATAGGGATTAGCCGTTGGCGTGTGTCCCGTGTTGCGTAAGGGTGTGGCGTAGACCGGCGATCGGAGTCGAAGAGTTAACGTTAGGCCTTATACATAGTACTTAAGTAGTTTCGCGGGTGGTGGGCCGGCCAAGTGTGCACCGAATGCCTGCTACTGTCACGGACCCGGAATTACATATGATTAAGGGAACGCGAAGTCGCCAAGGACCGAAGGACTCGTCAGCCCGGTGGCACGGTACCTGCGCCGTACTCACCAAGACGGAACGATCCGACACCCGCTATGTGCGAGCCGGCCGGAAGCGACCAATCTTCCCATAACCACATACGATTCCATAATCCGGTGAAGGTTTAGAGTCGTTCCCAATTACTACCAGGGAAAACAAGGTCGGAGGAGCCCGGCAGTTCTACCCACACCCTAACCTAGCCCGAAGGCTAGTGGGTCGCTCGAAAGCCCGGTAGAACGCCCTCACCCTGCCTGGCCGGCACAGCATCTCAGCCAGCGGGTCACTCAACCGATTCCTGCCCATCCTAGTAACAACCGGTACAACCTCTACCCTTCACGGCATACCCAAAACGCTTCAATTCATACACGCATTGCGTAAGGGCAGCCTGGAATTAACAACTCGGATATCATAACAAGCTCTACAGATACGATAATAATATTAACTGCCCACGATGGGACAACTCCTTACATTATCCAGTCATAACCGAAAGCATATCCGAGTACGGAGAAATTAAACGACAGCGGAAACAAAGTGAATGAGACCCACAGCGGTACAGTGACCGCTGACCCAAAAGCTACAATCTATCCCATGAGTCGAACACAACCGAGGAAACGCAAATTTCAGGCATCATCGAAATAATCTTCAACCACCGGCTCACCTGCAAGCTCCAGGAGTAACCTGGGTGAGTACGAACGTACTCGCAAGACTTGTCCGTGCTTGCTTAAATGTCCTACTCATACTAGTACAACAACAATTAAACATGAATGCTTCTCAGAGTAACAATATACAATTTAAGAACATAACATTAATAAGGTGAAGTAAGACAAACTAGGTAACAGATCAACTCAGGATACCAACATATTACAACCAATTTACCACGAGATCAAATCATCAAATCCAAATCCACTGGGACAGTCCATGCGTCCAATCCAAAATTAATCCATTAAACAATCCAATACGAACATGAGCACATCAACCATAACATTCAATTAATCTCTCGGTCCGTTGCCGGCAGAACAACCACCATGGGAAATATCGAGTGCTCTCCACGAGTCTTACCATCAAGTAATCCCAGGGTGGGGAGTCCGGCAACGACCAATCACATTGTCATTCCAATTAATCTCTCGGTCCGCTGCCGGCAGAACAACCACCATGGGAAATATCGAGTGCTCTTCACGAGTCTTACCATCAAGTAATCCAGGGTGGGGAGTCCGGCAACGACCACGCGGTGATAAGGGATGGTGACACACTGGAGATAGGGTTGGTGCAGCGACAAAATTCTTCTTCCTCCTGGGTCGCCATCACCCGGCATTTAACACCAACCGTACCCATTTTGCACGCCCTCGGCTCTCCCAACTCACTTAAGCAATTTCAGTTGAAAGGGTAGTAAGGATGTTCTCAACATAAGCATACGTCCTACACATACTAGTGTGCTCAACCTCATATGCGACATACAAGCAATCATTCACACGTAAGCACACACAAACAGGGCATACACAACAGTACGGAAAGTAAAGATGCAACAAGCTCTGCTTGCCTTGGCCGTAGAATTCCTGATCTTGCGTGAGGTTGTGAGCCTGGTGGTCTCCCTCTTCGAGTCCTGTTGTGAACGATTCGAAGCGCCGGAAAGAAATGGCAAAAGAAGACCATAAGACTCAGCATGTATGCATGATGAATGGACAATGCTGGATGTAGGTGTCTAAGGTGGTGCGCGGATGTATATATATAACTCTAGGTTGACTGACATGTTCCGGGTTCTAGGTTTAATTGACCTGTCATTATCCTACCATGCATGCATGTTAAGTTATGGTGCAACAGGTGTTTAGGCTCATTTGGTTGACTCGTTGTCGTAGGTGAGAACATGGAGTCGCGATTATTTACTGGCCGTTAGGCGAAGTGTGACACTAGCTATTTTGATTTGACGGTTTAAGCTAGATGTTCTAGTATACATGTATTAGGAGATCGTTAACATTCGTATGAGCTTCTACAAGTTAAACCAACTTTAGCATTTTCTGTCTTCTTCTTAGTAAGGAAGTAGTATGTCAATTGTCCTCACACCCAACTGGAATTGATTTATGGAAAGTGACAGGCGTACGTGGTAATTAAATGACAGTGGGGATCAGACAACTAGATTAAACATTAACGTTCAGAGACAACATGTGTAACTAAGGAATCAGCTAGAGTACACTTGTATTTTCACATGGTTTACTTATTGCGGTGGTTAGCTGAGTTAGGCACCATTTAACTGGATCTCAAAAATAACTATTCCCTACATCGCATTGATAGCTAGCATTTACAGTGAGGAATATTGTCCATAATTTATCAGCATTGAGATCTATTTGCTTTACGTTGGATTAATGTGTTAACTTCCCAGCCCTCAGCAGGTTCAAAGTAGTTTACATCCACGAACCCAACTGGTGGTTATTAGAGTTATCGGTACACTAATTTATCTAACCTTACTAATGGCTAACAATCAAGCTTGTTAGTTGTGTTTCCATGGCAAGACACAATGGTTAGTTGATTCTGCACCTAATAATGTGGATTAGCTAAACATCTCTAACGATACCTCAATAATTAGTTATTTTTCTGAGGTAGCTAAGGCGTTACGTATACTACCCAAGCCTAGCTCTAACTAATCAGGTCTTAGTTACGGTCTTGCCTTGGGTGTACTCGAAAGCAGCAATAGGTTAGATGCTAAGCTAATGGATCGATCACTATTTAATTTATTATACTGGCTAGCAAACTGCAGGCAGTCTTACTCGGCTATGCACTGCTATGAGACTGAGCCTAACGAGGGAACAACTATATAGCTCATCTGTTTTGCACATGTCAGCCGGAGTTATTGGGTACATTGGTACTAGCTGACTAACTATCAAGATGAGTACTCCTGTAATTAGCTTAACTCCCGTGTGAGTGTATCAATTTGCTAGTCGTGGTCATTGTTATTACTTTAGTTAAGTCTTGTCCAGACCTAGCCAGTGCATTCATTGTGCTAACCAATCGGTAAAGATTGTCTCAACCGAGGTTTACGTTAGAAAATTCTACTAACCAGAGTCCTTAAGTGCATTAGCTTCGACTAGCGGTTAGCAACTAACCCCTAACAGCTAACAACTAACCTAACTCAATTGACTAGCTATTGACTGACTACTTGGTTTGTTTAGTTAGTGAACCTAATGGCATGTCGATTTTGCTCATTAATGAATTAAGCTAAAGATTAAACAATACATCTACTTGGCTACATTGAGCATATATATACGCATACCATGGCATGCTGCCCTTGAACTGAATATACACATACCAGAGACCATTTTAGCTAATCAGCACGTTAGTTAGCTATTGTCCCCACCAGACTTTAGCAACCACTAATCGAAGTGATGAACACGTTTCAACCGAGTGCATTGCTCACAGTCTAGCAGCCCAGGGAGTGAGGAGTTGAGAGGAGCTCACCTCGGTGAAGAAGGGCGAGGGGAGCACGGGGAAGGGAGTACCGGCGCTGGGAAGACGCGGCAGGGGGAGGGCGGCGCTAGGGGAGGCCGGGGCAAGGGGAAACGGTGTGGGGAGGAGCTCCCGAGGGGCGGCGAGGGGCGAGGCAAGGAGGCCGGCCGGCGGCACAGCCAAGGACGGCGGCGAGGGACCACGGTTGCTCGGGGCGTGGCGGCCGGAGTGCGGCGCGGAGCAGCCGAGCTGGGGTGGCGCAGGCGCGGGGCGGCGAGAGGGGAGTAAGGAGGAGCCGGGGCGGCCGGGGCAAGCGGCAGCTGCGGCGACGCCCGGCGAAGACAAGGGGAGAGTTCGACAGGGTGAGGCGGGGCTCCGGTAATGGGGAGCAAGGGCGGCAGGAGGAGAAGGGGCCGGTGGCGAGCTGGGAAAGCAGGGGAGGCCCGAGAGGCTCGGGTGACTTGCTAGAAGAGAGAGGTCAGAGAGAACCCGGCCTGAGGTAGGAGATGATGAATAGTAGAGCTATGAAGAACTTGGATTGGAAAATAATTGGCAGGGTACTCAAATCTTCATGCATGTCAAAATTTCTTGGATGATTGAGATGCTCAGGAGGTGGGGAATCTGTTGGTATAACATGCAGAGCCTCATTCCCAGGTTTTGGATGGGATTTGTAAGAGAGAAGAGGCTGGTTTTGTTGGTGTTTTGAGAAGAAGAAAGGGGAATGCCTGCTGTGCGTGGAGAAGAAGAGAGAGAGAGCAGTGGGGGAGGGAAATAAGAAAAGAGATGGGGAGAGGGAAGAAGGAGCTGCTGGGTGGGCCCCACGGCAGGAGAGAGGGAAGAACTTCCTCTTTTATTTTGATATCCGCTGCTCAAAGGCTAAATTAACTAGGGTTCCAACAAAATAAAATTTGAATTCTAGGGCTGGAACCATTTCTCCAAATATTTTTCAAAACATTTGGACTTGAAGTCAATAAGATGGTTAACTTTTAAAGGCAACATTTCATTTACCCCGGAGGAGAGGAAGTTAACGTAGTTAGCTTCTTCCAACATTTGTCCGAGAAGGAAACTGCGGGAGATAACTTGATCTTGATATACAAGGGAGCTCCAATTAACTGGTAAAAGTTTTTGATAGCTGGGATGTTAGGAACATGCATGAATTTTTGGCGTCGTGAGTTTTAGTGACATTAGTTTCGCTATTCGATTTTTGTGTTGATCTTAAGGGTACATGTTAGGGATTTTAATCGAAATCATTGTTGGACTGCCTATATGCATGCATGTAAGGGAAGAACCCTCAATTTATTCACGATGATCTTTACTATTCTCGTGTCGTAAAATTTGGATCATTACACCGCCTCCAATATATATATATCCGAGGCGGTCAGATAACAGTAACCGCCTCCGATATATATACGTATCCGAGGCGGTCAGATCGACGTAACCGCCTCCCGATATGTATATATCCGAGGCGGTCAGATCCACGTAACCGCCTCCTTTATTCGTAATTGGAGGCGGTCAGATCGGTTTAACCGCCTCCGATATGTCCCGTATAAAAAACTCAAACTGCCTTCGCCCTGCGCGCATTAACTCCAAGCATTCACCCCAGCGCCCTCGCCTCCGACCCTAGCGCCGCCGCCCCCGTCCACCGCCGCCTCCTCCGAGCACCGCCGCCCTCGAGCACCGCCGCCTCCGACCCCGAGCAATGCAGCCGCCTCCCCGGAGCACCGTGGGCTCCTCCCCCGAGCGGCGGCTTCCCCTACCGGCGGTTTCCCCTACCGAGCGGCTTCCCCTACCGAGCGGCTTCCCCTACCGGTGGCTTCCTCTATCGAGCGGCGGCTTCCCCTACCGGCGGCTTTCCCGAGCTCCTCCCCGACCACCACCGCCGGCCTCTCCTCCTCCTAGAACCGCAAGGTAGGAGTCGCAGCCCAAATTTATTACATACAGAATTTGGTATTACCTGTGCCCCAGCTTCCGAGTGTGTTAGGAATTTAGGATTAGTTAGCTTGCAGATGCTTCCTTTCTTTTCCCTTGTGACATAGTTTAAGCCATTATCCTGAAATTTCCCATGACTGTTGTGATTAAAGAAAAATAGGGCTTTCTTGTGTCTGGATAGGTGCAAGGCAATGTTTTGTCCGGCCATTGATTAGCCAGGTTAGGTCAACGAATGTATGTACCACTATATGTAGATTTTGAGTTTGCCTCCCACAACTTTCTTGTACATCCTCAGCCAGGGTAGGTCCCAATCCTCGGCCATTGATTTTGCTTCTTGCATTGTCCACTTCAGATGGAAATACCATGAGCTTTTGTTTGTGCGGAGAGTTAATTTTTGGATGTTAAATGTGTCATTTAAACTGATAAAAGAATTGCATATTGTGATGTTACTTTCTCAGTGATGGAAACAGAAACTGACGCTTATGTAGAGACCTTTTTGTACATGGTTATTTTAAAAAATAGTAGGAATTTTAGAGAAATTAAATTTTAACATTGTAACATTGTAACATGAGGATGCAAAGTTTAGAGAAACTAAATTTTTGGTTTTAAATGGTTGACATTGGAATTTTCCTACTTCACTTGGACACTATCTCATCTCACAACCAACTACATCAAGGTCATATGACTCTGGTCGTCAAGGTCTAAATTGAGTAGCTGCTTCAGTGACTGTCACTCAATCCGCAACTCAATTTAGACCTTGACGACCAGGTTACCTTTGCTTAAGTTGGTACATGTTGAATCCCCGTACTCTTCCAAGTAATTAGTTAGTAGAATCTAGAGATTAGGTAGAACTTCTGATAGAACATATCTATGATAATTGTAGTGTTTCCTCCATGTATATGTTTTCAACTGCAAATTGGGGTATGTTTTCATCCTTATTAGAATGGAGACGAACTCCCCGTCGCCCTCCTGTACGGTATCACCGTCGGGGTCGCCAAGACCGTCGACATCGTCAGGAAAGGGTTCTCGCAAACCAAGGAAGCCATCGGGACGGCCGAAGGGCAGATGGGTAGTCCAGAGCTTGGATCTGGTGACCGGAGTTCCTAAGTCAGAAGAAACCCGGAAGAAGTGGAGGACGTTATGCGGGGTGGTCGCCCGTTCTAGGGTTAGGATCACCCTCGCCGATTGGGGTGAGCTGACACGGGAGGAGCGAAGATCCCTGTTCGAGGAAGTGAAGGGCTCCTTCATGTACTCGGAAGAGGTCGAAGCCAAATTTTACCGAGCTACCATATTGACGGCTGGGAAATGCTGGAGGAATTTCAAGCACAGGCTGGTGAGAGACTATTTGAAGCAAGAGAAGTCACCTTGCCAGGCATACCCGGATATCTTCGAAGAAGATTGGCAGAGTTCTGCGCCCTGAAGTCGTCCGAAGAGTTCCAGGCAAATAGCCAGAAGGGGCAAGAGCTAGCCAGGAGGAACAAGCACCCGCATTTTCTCGGCACCTTAGGGTAAGTCGGTGCTAAAAAGAAGTGGGCGAAGGAGGACGAGGAAGCGGAGATGCATGGTCAGTAGCCGGTGTTCTTGGATTTCAGTGACAGCCGAATCCGGGACTGGTGCAGGGCGAGGACGAAGGTGTATCCTCGTGGTCAACGCGTCTGGAGAAACCTTGGAGACGAGGAGGTCTATCAGAGGATGGTGGGGCTTAATGAGCAGGCATCTCAAGGCTCGTTTGTGCCAAGTCGGGAGAAAGACATACTCTCCGAGGCCATCGGCACCAGAGAGCCGTATGGACGCACCAGGGGTTTCGGTAATCTCGCAACATGGAGTAAAGCCTTCACCGGGGACACGCAGGAGGCACGTCGGCAGAGGAAGCGAGCAAGAGCCGAGCAGATGAAAGCGGAGATACAGTCGTCCCTTGAGGCGCAGTTTGAGGAGAGAATGAGGGCGATGGAGGAGAGGCTTTCAGCACAGTACCTGCAGGACAGGACACCAGTCGCAATTAGCCTAGGTGCCCGCTGCAGTAGCTGCGCCTCGGGTGCCGAGGATTGTTCTCCCGTCGACCAGAATGGGGGTCCGACAAGGTGCAAGATGCAGATACAGTTCGCTACGACGAACTTCTCGATGGACGCCGCGTACGGTCAGGTCTGGCCATCTCCTCCTAGAACGGTGATGCACGGTGTCCCATTAACGCCAGGATTCGCGCGAGTGCAGGTCGAGTCAATCAACCAGACCTTCGCTAACTATCCCTTGCCGAACGCACGAGAATCTGATGAGATGCAGTTGCTAATCGACGCGGTCGGGTCGTTCGTCCAGTGGCCGAAGAAGGACATAGTCCTGGAATCAGCACCGAGCACACCGTCCGTTCCTCCATGCTCGCCGGATCAAGGGATGCTCAGCTTTTCACCAGTGGTTGCTCGATCTCCGCCGGAGGTTTCAAGGCAGCTCGTCCTTCCTCAGCCACTGCCGAGTCTGCCACATGTCGAGCTTCCACGTTGTTCGCTACCCCCTCAACTCTTGGCACTACCACCAGTGGAGAGCTCACGGCCAAACCGTGTTCCATCAAAGAGTCAAGGGGCCACATCCAAGCTGAAAGTATACAAAGCCAAGAAATCTGCTTCAAAACAGGCGGCTGATGTGGAGTATCCTATGGCGGAGGTAGCTCGCCAGCACGTGGCGGGACAACCTATGGTTGACGCTGACGTGAACCTGGGCGTAGCCTGCCGGACGCTTCATGACCATTATCTCGATATGTCGAACAGGCCGTTCCCAGATACAAGAGTCGGCGTCGTAGTCTACTTCAAGGAGGAACATTTCAAGCATCGCCAAGGGAATATGTTTCCCGTGGATTTCTCGGACATCTTCAACATGATGCACTTCCATGAGCTGGACGCCAGTCTCATGAGATGCTTCACGCTGTAAGTCCTTACAACACAGCACCTATTTGTTTTATCACCGCTAAATGCCTGCAATGTAAGTCGTTCTTCTCCTGTACTCAGATACATGATTGATCTTAGCGAAAGAAGAAAGCTTAAGAACTCTGTGGGGTTCGGCGACCCACATTTGATCTCGGCCCAATGCATCGCGTCAAATAAGAGCATGGTGCGGGATTACGTCGTGCATTTACTCCATGAGTACTCCGCACGAGATTACATCCAGGTTGCCTATAACATCAGGTAAGCCACATCCTTTGCAAATTCTCATGGTTCGACGGCTATACATGTAATAACTTCGTATCGTATAATCAGGGGCCATTGGATCCTCCTCGTGATCATGCCGAAGTGGAATAAGGTATGGTACCTTGATTCCATGAGGCGTAGCATTGACTTCCACAAGCAAGGGTACGTGGACATCATGCGTCTACTCGATGAGTGAGTACCAAAACTTTCTACTTCGTCCATGCCTATTCTTTCTTCTTCACAAAGGAAACGACAGTTCGATGCTAATTGTTTTGAATCACCTAGAGCATTTGACACGTACGTCAAACATGGAGGGAGGCACAAGGAGGTCAAGAAAGGAGTGGCCGTCGAGTTACGTCATGACTCAAAGTTTAAGGTATTCCATAATGTCCTTGACTCCTCGAACTAATGCCATCATACTTCTGCCCTCTATACCTAATCGATATTCCTTTTGTAGTGCCGGCAGCAGCCCGAAGGGACCGACGCCTGTGGGTATTACGTGTGTTTCCACATGCTAGCCCTTTGCAGCAACCCAAAGTACGGAGATCTAGCGGTACGAAACCATCGCCACTAACTAATGTCTAATGTTTAATCATGCTATTCGCCCTGAGTGTAAGTCTCATGTTTTCAGGGAGCGACGCAAACCATGGCAATCAAACAGTTGGAAGATATGGACATGGCCCAGATTCGGTCGCACATCGCTAGCTTCCTAAACAACGAGGTCATTAGTCCCCAAGGACGCTTCGGTTCCTCGGAGGCATGCTAGGAACTTAGGATTGCGACTAGTTAGATCATTAGTTAGGTTTGTAGTTAGGTCATTACGTACTTCATTGGTTGCGAAGTTGCTACTTCATTGGTTGCAAAGTTGCAAACTTTGTAGTTATCTTTCGAACTTGTGGTTTCAAATGACAAGTGCACTTGATGTTTGTAAATGTCGTTTACTTTTTCTCTCGGTGCTAACGTATATATGGGTGTCAAATAATTCTATCTTTTTCTTATGAATGTCACTATTTAACAAATGAGACTTTTTTATCAACAACTATCGTGTACGGAGGCTGCGGCGAGTGGTTCTATTCATGTGAAGATGTTTACTTTTTGAATTTGATCAATATCATGGATGTGAATTGAGTATATGTCACAAATGAACAAGTTTTGTAATATTACTTATATGTGTATGTATGTGAATATCTAAAGTTTTTGTCTTGTGATTGATGCGAGAATGAATGATTGAATAGTGTGCTATATAAATCTGTTGTGGGCGTGCTGTGCTATAGAAAATTCATATGAACTGTTTGCTTTTTCAGAGAGGCTAGTAAATCAGGCCAAATAATGCCTGTTTAAAACCATATCCAAGGCGGTTGCAACTTAACAACCGCCTCGGATATCTCTAATGGAGACGGTTAAGCTATCTTCACTGCCTTGGATAAGAGAGTTATCCGAGGCGGTTACGTTATTCTGACTGCCTCGGATAACAACTTATCCGAGGCGGTTAAATTATTCTGACCGCCTCGGATAACTCCTTATCCAAGGCGGTTATATTATTCTGACTGCCTCGGATAAGGAGATATCCGAGGCGGTTAATAAAATGTAATCGCCTCCGATTACTACTATCCGTGGCGTTTGCCGCATTTCAACCGCCTCGGATAAGTCTAATCCGAGGCGGATGCATAACCGCCTCCGATGCATGCCCCCATATCCGCAACCACTCCGTCGAGGCGGTTGCTATAACCGTCTCGGATGTGCTATTTCAACCGCCTCGGATATGGATTTCTGTACTAGTGCCACTTGATACAACTTATGGGACCGTGTTGGTAATACCACCTGACACAACTTATGGGACCATGTTGGAGTCAAAAATCGGATTGGTGTACACAGAATAACTTATATCAGTGGCTCATAGGTTAAATCAAAAACATTGTAACAGTCATGGTTGATCACCCTACACTGGTACACCTCGTGAAGTGAATTAATTGCATGGCACTAGGAAACGATAGATTCGTGTAGGTAAAGTTGTACACCCCTACAGAGATTCGTGTAGGTAAAGTTGTACACCCCTGCAGGGTTAAATCTATTTGAATAGCTGTGTCTATGGTTATAGATAGCTTGGTAGTTAACTACATCGAATTAGACAACTTTAGTGCTAACCTAAAACTACTAACTTTTGGTTGAAGTTAGTGACCACTTCCTCGTGAGTGGTTTGGGGAAGGGTCGAGGTAGTCGTAAGTGATGGTGATGATGGAAGCAATAGAGTATTTTTGGAGAACACTTGCTTACCTTCTTATGAAACTGAACTGGTAGTCGGTTTATATATACCTAGCGTAGTTAAAGTAAAACTTGGCTTTATGCAAACTAGTCCACAAATGGTCTTTGCTGATACCTTGTGCATCTATTCTAGTTTGATCTAAGTGTTGTGGAGTTCTTTTGTACTCAACCTTTTATTGCATAATACATCACCCCTCCTAAGGTTGGTTTCTATGTGGAGATCAACTTCGACGACGAGTAGTCGCTGGGATCCCAAGTGGTGACCTAGACCAAGGTTATGATAACACCTTGCTTTTGTTCTACTATCATATTTTGTCTTGCTACCTCGCGGCTGTCTAAATCGCTATAAAAATTTTGTTGTGTGTTTGCCACTCGGTCATGTGACCATTATGTGAATAATTTTGTTAAACTTACTTGTTCAGAGATATGAATATTATTGCAATTTCTATTGTAGAGTTACTGTTGTGATACCTAATTGTTACAGCATGATTCATGTGCATGTATGATTGTAAAGTGGATGAAGTATGTAGTGGTTTGGAATTGAGTTTATGCAATTGTCAAGTGTGATCAATACCATAAAGTGACTCTCTGACTAAGAGTTTGAGGACCATATTATCCTACTCTAGCCATGCATTCATTTGCCAGGACAAGGTCTGGGTTAAAGTTCTGGCTTAGTCAGAAAGAGTGAGGAGACCATATCACTCTACTCCGGCTAATGCATTCATTTGCCGACTGTTGAGGTTGGGATTGACATCTTGGACACTTTGAGATTATATTGCTCTATTTGTGATGGAATATTTGTATCTCTATCACCGAGTCATGGTTGATGTCTTGACTTCAGAACTGATCACATTTGGAGTTTTATATTCTAAATTTTGGGTCTTAACATTTATTGTTAGAATTATTGGGCCTAGCTAGCCCATTAATTAAATTCCTGAAAATCTCAAAGGCCTAATTAAATTGATGACACATGTAAATGGTTTAGTACCGTATTGCTAGTGGAAAGAAAAGAGAGGAGGGGGCTACCTACAATGCACCTAAAGCCTAAATGTGTCCTCTTGCATTTTGTCTCTTCATGAGCGTGAAACCTCAGCGAAGCCTTTTCATGTCAAGTGTTTTGTTCCTCGTATTGTGCTGCCACATATAGTGCTACTTCATCCCGGAGTCTGCGTGCACAAGCGTACAGGAGAGCAGTCATCCAGAACCCTGGCCTTTGAGATACTGCACTAGGAGAAGGCAAATAAGGTTCTTGGGAGCACTACGTGTGATTATTCGTTGTTTATCTTCTTCGTCTACGTCAAGTGTGTGGCATCCGTGAGGCGCGAGGTGCTATTGTATGACTACATCAAGCGAAGCACGAGGCGGCGCAGAATACTTCGTGTGAGTCATGTGATGACGTGGACAATTTAAGTGATGAATATTTTGCCATATTGTGTGGAGTTGAATAATTTGGTTGCATGAATTCGAGATTGGAATTACTTGCAAAATGATTGAGTGTTTGAGTTTCTCAATTTGTCTCAAGGAAAAATTGAGTGTTTGAAGGATTTTTCTCGATTGACTTGGGTCAAGTGGAAAACTTGTGCTCGCAATGCTTTGCTTGGTCGATTGTGTGCAGGTGTGAGTTGGGTGCGACGATGGTTCAGCCATATGGACTGGCATGATAGCCTGGAGGGCTGAGATGCGGTCAAGGAGGTGATGACGACATCGTGCGGCTTAAAAGCATGTACGCAGACGACAAGAAAGCGGATGGGGACGAGACGTGAAGACCAAGTCAGTGCGAGGGCGTTTTGGTAAAAACGCGGAAACCACCAAAGCTCAACCAAGAAACTGCGGCGGCGGCCGGAAGCGGTTTAGGGTTGGTAGCTTAGGGTGGAAGAAAAATTGAGAGGTGGCTAAGCTATTTAGACGCTTTGGGATGCGTGCTAGATAGTTAGGCCCATTAGGGCATGAGGCCCAAGAGTGGAAGAGGGGGTTGTCCCTCCCCACTATAAATAGAGGATGAGGGTTTTCTTAACCCTTAACACTTTTGATTAGCTTTTAAGAGCTGCACTTTGAAGAGTGCTTTGCCTAGATGAGAGGCTTGTAAACTCCAAAGAAAACCCACGAAAATCCAATACAAAAAGATTTCTTCAATCCCTATGTGTTCTTGAGCCATTCATTCTTCGAATTTTTTTATTTTTGTTTTCTTGCTTTCTTGGTGGTTTGATTCGTGGTATGGCAAGTAAGTGATGGGGAGATCACCTCTGGACTGATCCCATCCAAGCATATCCAAGGATCAACCATTTTTCCTTCTTGATTTTGAGTTTTCTTTAAGAAGAAGCCAAGAAGTGAGGTTTTGTGATTGAGTCTTGAAGAGGTTTTGGATTCGTGATTGGAGGGGTGGATTAGATTGCTGTGACATGTGAGAGATTGTCTTATTGACAAGAATCCTCACGAGCAACAAGAAATTGAAGATTTTCTTTTCGTTCAACTTTTGAGGTGTTCTAGGAAGATCATGAAAAAGGTTGTGCCTTGAGACATTTCTATGAGGATCAACACTTGATTCATAATCACAAGGCATCCCTAAACTCATCTGGAAAGTTTCACTTCTTTTGGTTGAAGGGATTTTGAAATAGGTCAAAAGTTGCACCGATTTATCGCGTTCTGGAAATCGAGATCTGGAGGGTCCGGAGTTGACCCGGAGGGTCCGGATTTCCAAACCCGGAGGGTCTGGGTGAACATCCAGGTACTCCAGTAGAGATCCGGATACTCACCCGGAGGGTCTGGGTGAACATCCGGCCGTTCCAGTAGAGATCCGGACATTCACCTGGAGGTCCGGATTGCAAAATCCGGAGGGTCCGGATTTGCATTTTTCAGCCTTCATCACTTCACTGTTTTGGTCATAACTTTTCCGTCTGAACTCCATTTTCAGTGATCTTGGACTCGTTTCGAAGCTATCGACGAGCTCCACATCATTAAGAACTTTCCGTCTGAAGAAGAATTTTTAACCGACATTCACCCCCCTTCTGTCGGGAAGTCACCGATCCAACACTTCGTCTACATCAAGCAAGGCGTGAGCCGGCTACTGTACGACTACCTCCATGATGTCGACCTTCGTCACAGCGGCGTCTTCTATAGAGATGGCTAAGATCGACTACATTGACATTGAAGGACTCATCAACGTCGGGTACGTTTCTGTACAAGCGATCATGGCTTTGATCGTACGTTTGATGGTTGCTGTGATAGAGTTTATATTTGATATACACACTGCTTGGTCTTTATACTTCACGTACATCCTTCTGTTTATGGTAGCCTTTGGCTATGGCCTAGAAAATAGTAGGTCTAGACTGCTTGAAAACATATTAATGACGAAATATACTAGTATGTCTAGTATATTTAGAGATATTCTGATGATTAAGTACACTTGCATGTTTAGCTAATTTGGAAATATCTCTGTGGTTATATTTGTTAGAATAATTGTCATATCGTATTTTGTGTTTTTGTGGATTAATTTAATTTAGAAATTACTTAATATCTTAATATTTATACTCATGATTTATTGAATAATATCTTTAATATTAATTAGCGAGTATGTAACTTACTCATGAAATTCTATTAATTTTTGTGATAATTATTATAAAACATAATAAAACATAAGAGAAACATAAATATATATTGCTCCCTAATTAACTATTGCTCAGTTGACATAGCACGTGTTTATTTTGCTGGATCGATGCATCTTACTCCTCGAGCGAGCGCAGGCGTGGCTAACTGTTGCGTGGACATAAAACTATTATCACCCTCCCTCTCGGATGTTGAACGTCACAAACTAATTGGTACTCTGCGATGCTTACTGAAGATCTCCGGAGCTCGGTTTTCTTCTCTTGGTCAATTTTCACTGGTCGGTTGAAGAGCGGGGCTGTCCATCATAGAGTTGCTTACGTCTGTAGTTTCAGTTAAGAGTTTAGGAGTATTGTGTATTCTAGGTCCTTAAACTATTTCAGAGGTGTCACGTAGGTCCTCGAACTATGAAAATCGTCATCTAGGTCCTCGAAGTTCAGTAAGTGTTCTATCCAGATCCAAAACATGCTCAACCCCATCTAACCGGTAGTTGTTGATGATAATGGCGAGCCCCCTGTCCGACGTGGCAACGCTCAACGGCGCCAGGTGGCCGGTTAGACGGGGTTGACATGTTTTGGATCTGGATGGAACACTTACTGAACTTCGAGGACCTAGATGACGATTTTCATAGTTCGAGGACCTATGTGACACCTCTGAAATAGTTTGAGGACCTAGAATACACAATATCAGAGTTTAGTGTTTGTTTCTGCTATGTTTTGGTTGTTTTCTTTCCTTCAGTTTTGTAATAATCTGGCGCTTTCACGCTGTGTGTGCCTGAGAACCTGTCACTTTGTGGGTTTCACTGAGCCGGGGGGTTCCAACGTGTGATTCTAAAAACAAACAAGGCAACTAGGACAGTATCAATTTGACTCGATGTACAAAAGTTGGAACGGCAGTTAGTTCCTGTGCACTTTACAATACAGTAAAGGACGAACGAGCTCAGGGCCCAGCCAGGATTGGACGAGACGAGGCGACGGAAAGCGAAATGAATTTGCTACTACCATAGAAGATTTTGATTAAAAAATAAGAGATACAAGTTTCAGATTGATCGTGTCGGAAAATTTACTTTTGACAAAAAAAAACATCCATAGACCTTCATTTCTGAACTGTAATATTCCAAAACATGTTTTCCTGTTGATTCTTCCGTGAAGAATCCTATGGACTAAGGTAGTAAAAGTATTGTTTTTCACACGGTGGGGCCAGCACATGTACTAATACAACACCTTGATGTGGCTTTGCTAGTTTTTTATCAGTCTATCACCGAGGCTGCTAAAAGCCTAAAAACCTCGTCTCATGCCATGATGTTTGGATCATTAGATGGATATTAGTACTCACAACCTGAAAAATTAAGACCTTGGGACACTGGCACATCTTGGTCAACAAAGCCATCGATAACATCTTCAATAGATTATTTGGTCGTCGTCTGGCCATACCAGCATGATTTTTTTCGAGAGAAATGGCAACTGAGCGCAGTACGCCGCAGAACACATATCAAAGGCCACCAGTGTCAGCAACGCAGCTCCAAGCAGCAGGCAGCTTCTGCAGGTCCATCTCCGCCATGGAGCTTCTGATGTCTTCTAATTCTCCCCATCTATCGGCCACTGCCTGCTTGGACATTCACTACTGCAGAAAAGACCACCAGTGACGGGTCTAAAATGCCCATTAGTGACGAGCGGGTAGGCCCGTCACTGGTGATCCGCCACTGGTAAGTGGTTCTCAGTGACGGGCTATCCGCTCGTCACTAATGATATATTTATCAATGACGGGCGTGTATGAGAGCCCGTCACTAATAAGATAATTACCAGTGACGTGCCATAGTTGCTGTCCGTCACTGTTAAGATCTACAGCAGTGACGAGCTCTCTAGTCTGCACGTCACTGCTGTTATGAGCAGGTGAAAAGACCGAGATGCCGACTAGAGGGGGGTGAATAGTTGGCTTATAAAATTTCTCTCTTTTAATCTTTTGTTTGAGTTGTCAGATTAACTTCACAAGTTAATAGTGGACAGCTGTGACACAGGTAGGTGACACAGGTAGAAACTATGTGTAAATTAACACATAGCTGTCACACAGGTGGAAGGCACAGGTGAAGAGTTAACCTAACACAGGTGCTCTACTCAGACTGCTAGTGACACAGGTGCTGAAACAGGTGAATACAAGTGAATGAAGCAACTGAGTAACAGGTGATCACACACAGGTATAAAGGTTGTATGTATAAAGGAGATCTAGCACGGGTGAAAAGGTAAACTTAGCAGATCAAGTCTAAGAGACACAAGCAAGCAAGTATAAGCAGATATGCATGCAATACAGGAAAGTAAAGGAGACTCAGGGGTTTTTTCACCGAAGTTCCCAACTCTTTGCAGAGAAGGTACGTCTCCGTTGGAGAGACCACTCCTAAGAGCTGGCCAGCACTAAACCGTGCTTCTTCTCCGAGTACCTGATCCTTCAGGACTCTTTCTCTTGCTTGTGGAGATCCTTTTGCCTTGTAGCAGGTAGACCTCAGAACACCTTCACAAACTACTGGTTCAGCCCACACAAGCTTGGGTGATACCAGCAACTCCTACACCCATCTAGGAGCTAACAAACTCCAAGAGTAACAAATGATGCAGCAGCAATCTCTTGGAGGAACATTTGCTCGTGCTCTAGCTCACAAACCCACTCGAACTAACCCTTAGGCTTTCGGCTCTTGTGGAGTGGTTGGAGGCTTTGCAACGGTCGTATGGGAATCACTGATTTGAGCAAGGTTGAGGACAGAGTCCTCCCCTGGTCCCCTATATATAGGGTCCACAGGCACCTGACCGTTACCCTGTTGCCACGTAGGATTAAGTGAGCCACCGGTGTCAACCACCAGTGACACAGCTACACCCTACGCCAAACTGTACCCGGCTCAGGCAGACCGACACCTGTGTCACCGGCGGCGCACACAGGTGAACCCTTAGCTGATAGCCACACTACTCAGCCCGGTCCTGGCACATGACATGCCCTCAGCGCACTTCACTCTAATACCTATAAGGAGAGAACGTCCGACAGACTTCTGACTCATCAGACCGCCTATCGCAGTGCAGGTACCTTAGCATTTACAAGCTCTCCCCTGGTACAGAGATGTACCTGAGTCATAGAGCAGAAGACCACCTGTGACACAGCTGTGTCACACAGGTGCCTAAAGCTCTAAGGTTTTCACACAGCTACATACTTTTGTGCAAAGCTATTGACACAGGGTAATTGGCCTCAAAGCACCAATCCCCTTGACCAACACTCTGAGCAATGAGCAAGATTCCCTTAGACAACTGCTACTGTTTCATCCCTCTTGATAGTATGGGTGATTCCTATGGACTCAAAGAAACTAGCAAATCTAGGCTTCACCTGCCACCAACTGAAGTCACGGCCCTTGACGCATCAAGCCACCATCACCTTGCTTGCAGCTCCCTGCACAGTACCGGCTTCTTCACAGCTGTGGCACAGCTACCTAGCACAGCCATCTCTTTGTCCTTAAAACCACCTTGTACCCTTTTTGGTGGCCATCCTTCTCTAGATAACCTTTCTTTATGGAACCTGTAGATCCTGCTTACACTCAATGTAAACATTAGATTCCAGTTTAGGTTGCCATTAACCATCAAAACCATATTGGGGCCTAGATGACCTTTCAGCAGGCCCTATCACGGTGCTGCCGCGGCAGCAAAAACAGCCATTTTCGCTGCCGCGGCAGCAAAAACAGGCATCTTCGCTGCCGCAGCAGCCATTTTCGCTGCCGCGGCAGGATCGCGTCAACTGTGGCGCTCTCCAGCCCCTATGTACTCCAGGGGTCCTGGAGGGGGGTGTACCCCTTGGGTGTAGTGTGGGGAAGGAGGTGCGAAGGTGCTGCCGCGGCAGCAGAAACGGCCCTTTTTGCTGCCGCGGCAGCATGTTGCCTCTAGGAAATTTTGCACGGACGATGGTACCGTTTGCCGGTGTAACTCCCGCGCGCTATGGACCTTCGGTTGCTGTTCTCGTAGGGCGTGCCGCTGTGGCCTAATAGCGCTTGCGGCGTTGCCTCGTTGCGTCGGCATCCTACGTGCCCGGTGCTTCCAAGGCCACCTCGCTCGCGCTCTCGGATGTCACACACGATAAGTAGATCTGTCAAACCGACTACGAAAATAACAAGTGCCAATACGTAAATATGTCCACAAGCGTACAAAGTAGACCAGTTCGGGAATACATGACCACAAACACAATACATATGCAATGTTTTTCCGTTTCGAAGGGCCTATCTTCATGCTTTTTTCCCTCCTCTAGGGCCTAGCTGCATGTGGGCGAATGCGTCATCTTGGGTCGGGATTTCGCGAACTCGCTGCTCTGAGTGAGCGGCATGTTCCTCCCTTGGGTCATTGCCGGCGTAGAAAAGCCCCGTATCCGAGACGACGTCCTTGTTGCTGATATTCGCAAACGCATTCTGGAGGCGTGCAAACTCTTGCTTCCAGTCATATGGCTTGTGCTCGAGGTTATTACTCCACTTGCGTAAGTCGTCATGTTTGCGAAACGTGTTCCGCGCCCGTACAAAGTCGTCCATGTGGCAGCAGACGTAGTAGCCACACGTCACACTATTCTCCGGCTGCTGTCTGCAATAGAAATCGGTCACGTGTTTGAAGCGTGGACCGCCACTTCTTTTTACCGTAGTTCCTCCTCCTCCCTTGTGTGCAAAGTCGAAGAGAGCATCATCCAGAACTTTCTTGAGCAGGGTGTAGTCTTTCTTCACCCTCTTCATGGAATCATAGTAATAAACCTTGCTTTCCTTCGGTGTTAGCACTAAGAGGATCCAGTGGTCGCTGCGCAGACATGTAAACAAACCAATATTAACCCACGAAGTTGGCTAGGTGCACAAGCAAAAGAGAAATTTACGAAAGCACAAAGTAGAGAAGGACTTACAAGGGATTGTAGGGCACGAGTAGGTATTCCTTGCCCTTATGCGCTATCATCGCACTCACGAGGTATTCTTTCATAATCTCTCTACCTTGTTGGGAGCGAACGTTGTTCTCGTGCATGTGATATGGATCTGCTATTGCAACATCGAGAATCTTCAGGCATCTGATCTCTCTGGTTAGGTGAAGCGCCCATAGCCTGACGAAGGATGCTTCGAGCCGATAAAGGTTGAACATGCCGAAGATCTCCGCAAAGTCCAGATAGAACTTGTCCGCGGGATACTGCTCGACGAAATGGAAACCCTCTGGCACCTTCGCCGTGTAATACGAGACATTAGTTTCATCGGGTCCTAATTCCAGCTCTCGAATGTTCTCATGCAGAATCTTCATTTCATTCGGGAGGACGTCGAACTCATCCTTTGGTACCATGGGGTGACCCGGGATGTGATAGGCCCGCCATTGACGACCCGTTGCTCGCTGTCTTGATTGGGAAGATGCTGCGTAGGTTAAGGATTTCTTCATCCTCGCCTCACCCTGTCTATCGTACGTACCGGTGCTAGCATGTGTCTTCTTCGCCCCTTTTTTGCTCGTATGCTGCGTATCGAGAGATACGGCCCTCTGACCGGCCATCGCTTCTTTGGCTGCACCCATGAGTGTTTTAGGAGTCAACTTCGTCTGGGCTTGCTCATCATGCTTGGGTGGCGGCGTATCTACAAATTCTCGTGCCTCTTCGTCACGAGGCATGCCATGCTCTGCACCCTCCTCGGCATCCTCCATCTCCAGATCCCTGTAGGATAGAGGTGCGCAAATACCCAAAGGAGATGGTCTTGCTGATGGACTGTGGGTGTGGCTCGGCGAAGGTGCTGGACGATTGAAGGTCTCAATCAACTTTATCGTGTCCTTCGGCCACCTAAGAAAAAACCCCTTGCAGGCTCCTAGCTTTTCGTATCCCTCTTCAGGGGGGTCATTCAAAACCAAGTCCTCAAAGGTGCCGACCACCTTAGTCAACTCCACCCTCGCCATGTTTGGTGGTAAATCCACACAGTGCATCCTGTTTTCCGGCGTTATTGGGTAGACTCGACCGTACGCGACCGTCACCATCGAGCCGAGCACTTGGGTCTGGAGATGGCACGGAGTTATCACCTGCGGAACATATATACGGGTCATCGATGTTAGAGTCCAAACAACGAAATCTGTACGACACCGTTACGATTTGTTGAGCCGACGACACTTACCGTTAGGCCGTCGATTGAATTTGGCGACCCGGGGCCAATGCCCGAGACAGAGGGGCTACTACTCCTTGCAGCAGTGAAGGGCGGCGGCTGCGTATCCAGATTATAGGGCGGCGGCTGCGTACAAGGATGCATGGGTGGATGTTGTAGCTGCTCATATATAGGCCCTAATATACGTTTCACCGCCGCCTCCACTCGCGCATCGAATTCTTTATCTTGCTTCGCTTTCCTCCTCTCGCAGGCAGCCTCGCGGGTTTGGGGACAGTAATCAGCCCATCTTGCCCCATACCTGACGCCCATCACGCGGCCACGAGTCTCTGGCTTCCCGAGAGCCTTGTTGATAGGGTCTTGCCACCTGTCGCTATCGATAGAGTCCGGTGAGCTCTGAGGTTGCTGGCTCAGCTTTTTCTGCAAGCAACATGAACCGTTTAGAAACGTAATCTTTAGGAAATTAATCTAGTAGTACAAATAAAGTAAAATGGGTTCAGAGGTTACCAGTTCTTCGTGCACGTCCTTCATTTTCTCGTGCGTGAAGATCGGTTCCCCCGTCGCAGGGTCAAATTTTGCGCGGGCCCTCACAAAATCCTTTCCGCGCCCTTCCTGGATGTCCGAGATTCCCAGCCGCAATCAACCTTGCATCCTCCTTGTCCCATTTTGGCCTCTTCCCTTGGTAACCACGGCTGCCGAGTCTGTGGTCACCCATGATCTTCCCCCGCATGTCCTTCCCCCAATCACTCAACTTCTTGAATTCATCGCCGGAGCGAGTTTGAATGAACTCGGTCTAGTCCGCCTCATCTATCGTAGGCCATTTCGGCTTTATCACGGTCTCAAAATCTTGATCCTTCATTTTATTGGTATGGTATTGCCAGGTATTCAAGGATTTGGACATCATGCTCAGGGCTTTCGTTGCGACTCTATTTTTGTCGGCCTCCGGGACGGAGTACCTACTGAATAACCTGTCCAGGAGGAGAGTTCGAAGATGCTTGGTTTCTCTCGTCCTTATGTCGGGGGTTGTGATCTTCACGGTTTCACGCAGGATGCAGCCTACGGCGTTTGAGTACCCCTATGCAGCTTTTACAGGACTGGCTGGTTTACCCAGATCGTCCACTTGAGTGATTATGAAGGTGTCCGTACTCAACTTGTTAGGTCTCCTAGGCGCGAGCCGCCTTTTTCGCTTGGCTGGTGGAGCCTCGTCCGCCTGTTCTTCTTCAATACCGGTCTCGTATTCACGGCCGGTCCCTTCGTCACGATCGGTCGCGTCTTCAGCACCGTCGGACTCTTTTGCACGTCCAGACTCTTTGTCCGACTCATCGTGGGACGAATCGTACTCGTTGTTATCCCTGGCAGCAGGGTCGTCGACGATGGCGGCCCCTTGAGATATTTGTTCGAGGGCTAGGTCCCGGGGAGCTTCTGCACGCCCCTCGATATCTCGGGACGATGACGGGACATCCGTTGGTGTCCGCGATGAAGAGGGGTACTTCCGGCCATTTTCGAACTGAATGGAATTAAACTTGTTAAACAAAAATTAACGGAAACAACACTTATGAAAGCTTTCATGAGAGGCTAAAAAAAATAATGGAAACAACACTTATGAAACCTTTCATGAGAGGCTAAAAAAATAATAAAAGTTTTCTTTGCAATTGAGATTTTGAAATATTAGATAAAACATTTCAAAATTTCGGCAGGTTATTGAAATAAATTGTTGAAAATTCAAAATTTCGGCATGACCTTTGCTAAAATTATGCAAAATTGAGTATCGAACGTTGACAAAATGTTGACGAAGCAACATTTCGCCAAAACGTTGAACTCAGTTTCCCTGAAAAAATAAACAAAGCAACGAATGTTGCCTCGGCTCGACGGCCGGTACCACAAGCATATCTCACATTCACATATATGAAATAAATTTCATGCACATCTGACATCACCACAGATGCACCGAATCAAATTGTTCATGAATAGAATTTTTTTTGCATAAACACAATACTCATTAGGATTCAAAGTGCAGAAACTGCTTCTGATTTCTAACCACATATTTACAGCTATAAGCCTTCAATATTTGCCATTGAGTTTCCAAAGAAGGAACTGTTTTGGCTTCATGGGGGTTTAATAATACCACGTTGTAGTGCAGAGAATGTCATACTGCTGCATAAAATATTCTGTGATGAATATGCATGTGTGCTAGGAACGTGCAAGAAGCTGAGTGGCTAACATAAAGATCTTGTAAGGGTGACAAAAAATTTTGACATAAACACAGAAATCAGCAGAGGAAGAAACGTTGCCCTTTTCTTTTGATCCTTTTCCCAATCATTATGCTTTTTTCTCTCCTACCGTCAGTTAGTTTAGATTCTGTATTTGAGTGCATAGCAGTCAGACAAAGTACTTGCTTGATCTCAAATGGGAGCTTATGGATCGAGGAGGAAGCCGACAGCCGCTTCGGTGAGGCAGCCGGAGAGGGAGACGAGGCCGCCGGCGATGCAGGCGAGGCGGCCGGCGAGTCTTGCAAGGCCGGTGAGGGAGGCGACCAGCGGCGGCGGGGAGGCGGGGAGGAATGCCAGTGAGGGAGGAGACGCAGCCGGCCGGCGAGGGAGGCGACCAGCGGCGGCGGGGAGGCGGGGAAGAATGCCGGCGAGGGGAAGCGTCCGGCAGCCGACGAGGAGGCGGGGAGCCGAGCAGCGGCGGCGGGGAGGCGGGGTGATCGAACTAGGGCTAGGCGGGCGCGCGGGATTTGGGGAATTTTTCCCCAAGTCCCACGCGGGCGGTATGTAAGAGGAACTTACCAGTGACATGCGATCTTCAGTGCTCGTCACTGGTATATTTTACCAGTGACGCGCTCCCCTCGGCGCTCGTCACTAATAAATAATTTATCAGTGACGTTCTCTCGTCGGTGCTCGTCACTGATAACTTATCTAGGGTTTTCACTTTTAGTGGTTTTTGATCTGTTTATTAATCGGGACTATCTGATGTGTTGCATACAACTTGAGCATTGGTTGACACATAAGGAAAAGAATCATTGACATGAACAAAAGAATCATTCACATGAAAAATTTAAATGTAGTCTACAAGATATGAAATTTGGCATGGTGCCATGACATGACCTCAAGAAGCTGTGTTTAAAATTTTCAAACAATTTCACAAAAGTGGGTCAAACGTACAATCATGCGTACATCGTTTTCTCAATAGTAGCAGAGACTTAATTACATCATTAATTAAGTGCAAATCCAAAAGAGATACACGTTGACTTAATTAATAGTAGCACATACAATCATGCATAAATCATTTTCTTTGACAATCTTCTCACTCTTCGACACTCTTCTCAACGGTAGTCTTGCTCTTCTTCCTGATATAGGTTAGCCCCTCGGAGTGACTTCGTCTTTTGAAGGGACGCACGGCGGGACATGTGGTTCTGCTCCTTCTGCTGGGCCGTGGCTGAATGTTACCACCGTCATTGTCTTCCTCCGTATCCGGGTCGTCAAATTGGTCATACTCCTCTTCGTCAATGACACCATCGATTCCAACGATACTCCTTTTGCCCCTCCTCATGACATGACGGCTTGGCCTCGTCGGGTCGGCTATGTAGAAGCATTGGGCCACTTGTTTAGCTAATACCCACGGCTCATTTTTGGCACTGATCGCTTTCACATTTACTGTCTCAATAGGAACAACTTTCGATATGACCATGGTAGTAAAATAGTCTTCCGTTTCGATATTCTTCGCCCATCTTACCCGGAACATGGGGATCTTGGTTACGGTGTAGTCAAGTTCCCAAATCTCTTCGAGCCTACCGTAGTATCTGTCTTTTTTCTTACCGGTTAGGGCCTCCATCGTCACCCCAGAGTTCTGGTACACACTCTTCTGGTCTTGTGCCTCTGTATAGAATGTGTATCCGTTGATATCGTATGCTTGGTATGTCCCGACATTCATCAGGGGTCCCTGTGCCACGTGGAACACCGTCCGTGCTACGTCATCATCTTTTGAGAAGCTATGTTCGTCAAAGTAGTTTTTTAGCCACCTGGCGAACGTAGCGTTGTGCTCTTTCATGAGAGCCGCCTCGGTCTTTCTTGTGCCGTGCTTTGTTTTTAACATTGCCATGTGCTGAATAACATAAGGCCGGACCACTGACACGTGCTGTAACACTACTGTGTGCGCTTTGACGTAATCGTCTGATCGGTTCGGTACGTCACTGTGCACATGTAAATCCTTCTTTCCGCGTCGGTGACCTACGCCATCGAGCCTGCCAATGTGCCGATTAACAGGCACGCCTATAGGTTTGTCGACTTTCATGTAATCCGTGTAGAACTCGACGCTCTCCTCCGTGAGAAAGCCCTGGACGATGCTCCCATCCGGATGAGACCTGTTACGAACGTATCGCTTGATGACCCCATTGAACCTTTCCAACGGGTATATGTTGTGTAGGAATATGGGACCTAGGTCAATGATCTCCGAGACGATATGGATTATGAGATGAACCATGACGTCGAAGAATACGGGCGGAAAGTACATCTCAAGCTCGCATAGTATGACAATGATCTCCGCCTGCAGTCGCCGGCAACGCTTCTTAGTGATGGACTTCTGAGAGATAATGTCGAAAAAGTTACAGAGGTCAAGCAGTGTCTTGCGGATCCATGGCTCCATTAGCCCTCTAATTGCAACCGGGAGTATCTGCGTGATCATCACGTGACAGTCATGAGACTTCATACCGATTAGTTTGTGGTTCTGCATGTCTAGAAATCTCCGTATGTTTGCCGATTAGCCGGAAGTTACTTTCACACCTTCGAGGCACTTGAAGATTTTATCGAGCTCGTCTGTACTTAGAGTGTAACAAGCGGCGGGACAGTCCATCTTGATCTTTGTAACATTCCTGCCCAACTTGGTCTTCTCCTCGTTGGCCCACAGCTCTCGTCTTATCCCCAGTTCCTCGTAGTTAGCTCGTGCCTTCGGCCCATCTTTTGTCTTGTCTGCCATGTGGAGCAAGAGACCGAGGACACTCTCACACATATTTTCCTCAATATGCATGACATCTATGCAGTGGCGCGTCTCGAGAAAAGGCCAGTAAGGCAAGTCCCAGAATACAGATTTCGTTTTCCATACGCCTCCCAGCGGCTTTACCTTCTTCTGCTTCTTTCTCGCCCTAGGGCACTCACCCCAAGAGTTCAACATTTCATATATTTCTTCCCCACTCCTCTTACGTGGTGGTCCTCGGGTCTCAACGGTATTGTCGAACTTTTCTTTTTCTTGTCTCCACGGGTCGTCCTGTTGAAGCCATCTTCGGTGGCCCATGTACACGATTTTGTGAGAGCCCGGTAGGTGACGACTTGTTGTATCTTCCATGCACTTAACACATCCTTGGTATCCGTGGCAAACCTGGCCGGATTGATATCCATAAGCGGGATAGTCTTGCACCGTTGTGATCATCATAGCTCTCATATTGAAGTAGTCTCCTTCGTGAGTGTCCTAGACCCGGACCCCTGGTTCAGCCCAGAGTGTATCTAGCTCCTCCTTCAGTAGTTGATGATACACGTTCAGATCGTTCCCTGGTTGCTGTGGCCCTTGAATTAGCATAGACAGGTGTAGGTACTTCCGCTTCATGCAGAGCCACGGAGGGAGGTTGTACATCCATACGACCACGGGCCAAGTGCTGTGCCTGCTGCTCATTTTTCCAAAAGGATTGAGTCCGTCCGTACTCATTCCAATTCTGATATTCCTCGGCTCTCCTCCGAATTCGGGGTATTGGTCGTCGATTGCTTTCCACCGGCAACCATCCGCAGGGTGTCTCAGCACGGCGTCATCTTTTCGCGGCCTCTCATCGTGCCAACGCATGAGCTTTGCCTCCTTCTTGTTTGCGAACAGACGCTTCAAACGGGGAATGAGTGGAAGGTACCATACAACCTTTGCAGGAGCACCGCTCTTCACTCCGTTGTCACCATCTGGTTGGTAGTTCTTTCCCCGCTTGAATCGGGATGCTTTGCACTCGGGACACTTGGTTAGCTCCGCGTACTGGTTCCGATAAACGATGCAGTCATTCGGACACACGTGGTATCTCGTCACCTCCATTTCAAGAGGGCACACGACCTTCTTGGCCTCATCGCAACCGCGAGGCAACACGTTCCCCTCCGGCAGAACTTTTGTGAGATACTCCAATGTCTCATCGAGGCTTGTGTCCGTGCTGTTGTGGAGTGCCTTGAGTCTTAGAAGTTCGAGCGTGACTGAGAGCCGGGTGTACTCGGGATTGCAACCGGGATACAAGGGAGTCTCGGAGTCTTTCACTAGTGTCTCCAACTTGGCAGCCTCTCTACGAGCAGCACTATCGTTATTCATCTCTTTCACAACCTACTCTTGCACATGACGGTCCTGGACCATTCTGGCCAAATTGTCCCCCGTGCTTCGCGTATCTGCTTCGGCCTCTTCGTGTCCTCCGACATCTTCGTAATCCAACCGTTCTGCTTCCGGCTCCCCATGTCCTGCTTCTTCATCTAACCCTTCGTCGTCGGCAACGGCTTCATCCTCCTCACCGTGACTTGTCCACCGTGTATAACCTGCCATGACACCCCATCGCACCAGGTGCATGTGCAAAAAACCAGATTTCCTTTCGTACATCTTCAAGTTTTTGCAATCACGACACGGACAGCATATCTTCGTGCCACCCTTTCGCACCATATCTTGCTCGGCGAAATAAGAACTCATTCAACGATGTATAGAAACTTTGTGTGTTCTGATCGCCGTCATACATCCAACTTCGATCCATCGGTCGTTCGATCCCTAAGATATACGAAAATTAATTAGTACCAACCCGTAAAAAATTTTGGCATGACCTTTGCTAAAATAACTAAAATCGAGTTTGTCGAATGTTGACAAAAGGTTGACAAAGCAACATTTTGACAAAACGTTGACAACTCAAGTGTTCACAAAGAGCAACACAAACGTTGCCTCGGCTCGATGGCCGGTAGCACAAGCAATATATGAACAAATTTGTTAAAACGATCGCTCGATGTCGGATCACAACCCTTCTGCAAATATTCATCTCATACGATTGATGTCGTAGCATTACACAGTTCATTTCTCATTTCATATGATCGACGGAGGCAGTACGTGACAGTTTAACACAAACATTTATATATGTATACATAAGCAACAGTCATATATAATTACACATATATATATATGATTCTGCCTCAGTGCATAAGAAACATAATTACACATATATGAACCAATGTATACATAATTACACATATGTGATTCTGCCTCAGTGCATAAGAAATATAATTACTCATATATCAATTAAAGCAATGTACAGATCGAATTCATCTCACTGATCATAATAAACTAAGGTGAGATCTTGCATATATGGTTCATTAGAACATTGATTCTTCCTGAAAACTAGAGAGCTAAGCTATGGAGGGAGAGGTTTGGGGGCTGCAATTGAAGCAAATTTGGGGGAGAGCAAGCTAGAGGTGATGATCAGGATGATCTAGCTAATAGATTAGGAGGGAGAGAGAGATGGCAAGGGAGCTAGGGGAGGTGGGGGAAGATTTTGGAGGGCAGGAATTTACCAGGGGCGTCTTCGGCGGCGGCGGACGTGCAGGCGATCGGCGAGCTCGCTGCTGGCCAGTGGAGCTACGACTGGCCAGCAGCGAGCTCGCTGATGCTTTTTATAGGGCAGGTTACCAGTGACGGGCACATATACAGGCCCGCCACTGGTAAACAACGTACCAGTGACGAGCCGAACGTGAGCCCGCCACTGGTATGCAGGCCAGGAGCAAGTTTGGCGGGAAATAATATCGGTGACGGGCTCTTTGGTGCGCACGTCACTGGAGTATAATATATCAGTAACGAGCTCCTCTGTGCGCCCGCCACTAGTAATTGCTACGTTACCAGTGACGGGCAGTAATAGATGCTCGTCACTGGTAGTGACACGTGACAATTGACGCCCGCTACTGGTAAATTTTCGGTTTACCAGTGACGTGTTTCTCTGGTGCTCGTCACTGCTAAGATGGCTTCTATAGCTGTTTCTGCAGTAGTGATTGCTGAAAACCACATGGTAGCCAACATTATTATCTGGTTCTAGTTCCATAAGTTTCCGAGTTGCAACAGAAGCCAGCTTAGCATTCGAGTACGTTCTGCATGATGCAAGGAGAGCACCCAATATTCTTTCATCCGGCCTAGCCTCCATGTCACTGATCACTTGGACAGCTTCATCCAGGCTACCTGATCGGCCAAGAACATCCACCATTCAAGTGTAGTGGCCTAGCTTGGGGGTGATGCCAAACTTCCTGGTCATGAAATTGAACAATTCATGAGCTAGCTTCACTAACATGCCCTAAGTGACTACATGCTGACAGCAAGCTCAGGAAGGTCACTTCGTTTAGCCTTACTCCTTCCTCGAGCATCCGGTGGAACAAAGCCAGACCTTCCTTATCATACCCATGAACCACATATGCTTCAACCATTGGACTCCATGCGACGATTCTTTCTGATAGATACTGTTGAAGCACCTTTGTGCCAAATGAATGTTCCCACAGCTAGCACAGAATTTAACAATGGATGTCTCACATGCACAATTCTCAGATCGTGCAGCATGGCTGTTTCTTATGGTTATGTGTAACCATAAGTTGCTTTACCTAACCGGAAAGCACCTAATTCCGTGAAACTGATGATTAGTCCTTCATGTACATCAGCACCGAGAGCTAACTGAAGAGTTCAACATTCTCTCAAACAGATGGATTACTCGTAAGAATTTCCACGGTGGATGAGACCCCACGTCATGGCTGACCATAAGCAGATGTTTGCTCCCCTGAATTCCTCAAACAACCAGACCGAAGAGTACAATTCACCGCATTTTGCACAAAGATCCACAAAGGATGCCACCAAGATTGCATCAGTGAGCCCACTCCTAACCGCAAAACAATGGAGCAGCTTGCCTTGCTGAAGACACCTGCTCTTGGCGAATCCAGCAGCCAAGGCAGTTAAGGTCTGGCAGCTTGGATTCAATTCCTCTCTTCTCATCCTCTCATACATATCGACGACATGAGAAACGTTCCCCTCTAGCGAATACTCTGATATCATAATGTTCCAAGGAACTGCATCGCTTCTCGGGGCCAGCTCGAACAGCGTCACCGTATCATCCAAGGCAGTCGTCCTACTCAAGTGGTCAAGCGAAATCACTTAACCCGCTCTTCATCGCGTGACAGTGCTATTAGAAATGTGCCCTAGAAGCAATCATAGGATGATCATATTTTATTCTATCCATGATTTATTAAATATTCCTTAAATAATATCATTTGTATTGATTAGCAAGTATGGACTTATTTGTGAAACTCAATACTAAGTTTGAATGATTATTCTTAATTGATCTCTAGTCAGAATTCATGTGAGGACACATATGAATAATAGACTAGCATATATGTATTGGTTGATGACCATGTTTCACAGGTCATGGATATAGAGATGTCGAACCAATTATATGAGCACATGCTAGAGAACATGGGATTGGACTGACCCAACTTGAGACACTGCGATGTGTATGCGATGTCCTTTGACATGAGATTGTCGTATGTGCTTGACATGTGTAATGACTTACTTAGGGGTTGCCAAACGCTACTCCGTAACTGGGTAGTTACAAAGGCTGCTTTCTTGTGTGTCATAAAGCATGCTGCGAGGCATGGTCAATCGAGATGGGATTTGCCCCTCTCTGTAATGGGAGAGATATCTCTAGACCCCTCGAGTGATCGGATCCAGAATTGCATGGGCGTGCTGCTTGAGGTTAAAGAGTTAACCTAATAAAGGATTCCGAGGCACGTGATCAAGAAAGAGCAGTCGAGCTCAAGCTTGAGCTTAACAAATATCGTGAGGCAAAGGGAGTTGCATATAAAATATTGCGAGGGTTCGTCCGATACGATCTTTATGTGCGTTTAGGAGTTGGCACGTCCTGCTAGGGACCGCTACCAATTAGTGACCGAGCAGGAGTACTCGTGTCATGTCTAAACGTGTGTGAACCTATAGGGTCGCACACTTAAGGGTCTGGAGCCTAATTTGGATTGGGATCTGAGTTAGACTGGGTATTGAGTCCTAATGGGCCTGTAACAAAGAAGCCCATTATGGGGGCAGATGTGCTAGGGTTGAGCTTATTTAGAATTCCTAAAACCTGGCCGTCACTTCTCCCACGCCCAAAATCGCCCGATCGGATCTAGCAATCCGGATGAATGATGTTCCTCGCTGAACGTGTGAATACCTTGGAGGTATTGCAGCTGCGATACTTGGATGAACCGTTCAACTGCACCGATGCTGCATCGACTCTATTTCCACTATGGGTCTGCACGTCTAGAGGTAACCTCATGATCTATTACTGCAGCAACTCTTGGTTTACGCGGTAGAAATTTTATTTTACGCTAGTGTAGCCTACCCGTATCCCTACAAGTGTAGCTACCTCCCGCCGGCAATGTCCCTCTCGGCAGTGCACGCCCAGAGCAAAACCGCGTGCGTCACTGTGCTCAGCTCGCAGCCGTCCATCCGCATCCGTGTCACCCACCACGACACCTCCCGCGTGTCCCCAGTACAGACATACATAGACATTAGCACCAAGAAACCACCACATCCATTACAGGCATATCCTCAACCAGATGCCACGCAGACACGACCACACCGCGTTTCGCGCAGGCCTTGATGAGAGTGTTGCAGAAGCATACGTTGCTGGCGAATCCGATATGGATGCCGACAGAATAGGCGGCTCTGACGAGGTCCCCGAGGACAAGGAGGGAGGCCCCTGCGTTGTTGAGGAATGGGAGCGTGAAGGTGTCCAGGAGGGTACCGGCACGGAGTATGGCGGCGAAGGTGGAGATGGCCACCGTGGGGAGGCCAGAGTCAAGGCGGTCCTGGATGGCTGCGTTCCATTGGGCAGCGGCGGCGTTGATAAAGGAGGGGGGGCGGGGAGGAGAGGTAGTGGTGGGTTGAGGCTGCACTGGGCTTCTGGAGAAATCAGGAACGGTGTTCGACAAAATGCGAAACTTGGAGCCATCAGAAAGTGTTGTTCCACATGTCTGTTCTAAGTTAGAAACGCACATGGTGCACGTTAGACTCGGATTTCAGCGAGCCTCGAACTGACGTTTGGTTTATTGTACAAATATATAAAGTCTAAAAGAAAACTACATAATGTTGTGGCTGTAGTTTAGTGGTGAGAATTCCACGTTGTGGCCGTGAGACCTGGGCTCGAATCCCACCAGCCATAATAACACATAATAATTTTTGAATGACTTTTCTATTTGCACTTTATGCTCCTAATGAACTCGGTGCTTTATGCACTCACATCTTCCCTTTGGCTTTTGTCAAACAATAAGATAGTTTGAGAAAATCTTATTAATAGAGTGCATCTGGACTATTGACGGTTTCTCTTGCTTACTCGGTATGGTGGATTGGCAAATGTCATTGATGACAGGAACGCTCAGTTGGTATGGATTTTGAGTCCATAACTCATTTCTGGTTTAGAGATTCTATGAACAGCGTTTGTCAGAGAGAGAAAAAGAGATATGGTACTCATTAATAGAGTTGTTACAATCACTCCATAAAGGGTGCGTTTGGTTCATGGGATGAGGTTGGATGGGATAGGGATATCCACATATCCCTTTGTTTGGTTGGAGGGATGGGATGGATAGGGATATTGACCCTAGAGGAATATTCTCTCAATATGCTGGATGGAGAGACCCGGCCAAAATGGTCGGATGAGGCTGCCGCCCTTTTTGAGTTATGATCAGTAGAAAATAATTAGTGATAATTAATAATGTTAGTGATAATTAGCATATTTTATTATTGATTAGTATTTGTAACGGTAAGATTAGTGTTTAGTGTGTTGATTAATATATGATTAGTGGGTTGATTAGTATATAATCAATAATAATTAATATATTTTATTATTAATTAGTAAGTTTATGGCTAGTTTAGCATTGGTAGGTATTTGTGTGTTCTTTAGTGTATAATTAATCATTATTAATAGAAACTAAGTAATACAATTAAGTTAAATTGGCTCATCCCATCCACATCCCTTCAACCAAACAAAAGATTGGTTCATCACATCCATCCAACCAAACAAAAAAAATGGCTCGTCCCATCCACAAAAAACTGGATGGCCCTAACCCATCCCTCTTTGCCCTCCAACCAAACGCACCCAAAGTTGGCTATGTGTTGAGATGTGTCTGGAAGTTATGCAATGACATTATATGCCTTAATTGTTGTGTATTGAGATGTGTCTGGAAGTTATGCAATGACATTATATGCCTCAACTCACATCTTCCCTTTGGTTTTTGTCAAACAATAAGATAGTTTGAGAAAATCTTATTATAGAGTGTGTCTGGACTATTGACGGTTTCTCTTGCTTACTCGGTATGGTGGATTGGCAAATGTCATTGATGACAGGAACGCTCAGTTGGTATGGATTTTGAGTCCATAACTCCTTTTTTTGCTTAGAGATTCTATGAACAACGTTTTTTCAGAGAGAGAAAGAGAGATATGGTACTCATTAAAAGAGTTGTTACAATCACTCCACAAAGTTGGCTGTGTATTGAGATGTGTCTGGAAGTTATGCAATGACATTATATGCCTCAATTGTTATGTATTGAGATGTGTCTGGAAATTACGCAATGACATTATATGCCTCAACAATTGATGACGAGATGCTCAGTTGGTGTTGAGTTTGAGTCCATAACTCATCTGTGACTTAGTGAATATGAACAATGTTTTCTTTTTCCCTTTTGAGAATGAAAGAGATATATAGTACTCACTAACAGAGTTGTTACAATCACTCACGCAAAGTTGATTACTGCATATTGAGATGTGTTTGAAAGTTATGCAATGACATATGTCTCAACAATCTCTAGAGCAGAAATGCGAGACTATTAGAAGACCTTAAACTTGTGGTGGAGAAGATTCAATAGCTGATTATGTTAGAATCTGATTGTGCAATAGTGGTCAATGCGTTGAATTCGCTTTCCTCTGATAGGGTGGCTTGGAGTATGACTGTTGTTGATGTTAAACATGTGATGGAGTTCCTCCTAGTGGTGCAAGTGTGCAAAGTTAAGAGAGATTGTAATATTGTCACTCATGAATTAGCTCAATTGGCTAGGAGGGAGGGTACCCGTGGTTGCTTGGTATAAGCAGGTGCCATCTTTTATTAGCTTGCTTTATATGAACGATTGCAATAACTTTGGCTCTGGTTAATGAAACCTCTCTTACCCTCAAAACAAAAACAAAAATGAAACAACATGAGACTACTAAAGAATAGGCGAGAGCTATGCCAGATCTCAAAGCGGCCAAGGATGGATCCTTTTCACCGGGATTTTTCCAAATTCGAACCAGTTGGCACGACGACTCCTGCAGATTAGATGGCACTGAAGAAATTATGTAGATTTAGGATTTCATGACGGTTTTTATAGGAACAACTTGTACAATTGTGAACAAGCCTCGCTGGCACAATTGGGAGCTCCAGAAAAAACACTTTCTAATTTCTTTGAAAAAAGAGCAAAGAGAATATATCCTAGTTGTCTGATAGCCCAGCAAGGAAGAGCAAAGCTACCACCATTATAAACAAAATGGCACAGTACAAATGATGGTAAGTTACCACGCCGCTGTTGTGCCGCCGTTAGAACACAGGAGAGGAATCAAGAATTTCGCAGAAAATAATTCAATTTCCATAAGAATCGAAAAAATTACCCAAGTTCTGGACGGAATCTTAAAATGTTGGCAAATATTCATTACAACCACCGAGGTTTTTCAGGCAATAGGGTAAGACAAGACATGCTAAACCTGGTTGGAGAGCACCATGGCGTTTGCAAACAGACATTGCAGGACGCTTTAGCTTCAGTGTTGCCTCTGGACTAAGTGAACAAAATAGAATGGCCTGCTAAACAAGTAACACAACAACTACAACAAACCATATTCGAGAATGTATTACATTACAAAAAGGCGATGCAGCTCCATAATGTGGAAAAAGAATGGAAAACGTTGTACTCAGAAAAGTAGGATAAAACTAGCAAATCATGTGATAGGAATATGGATTACTCAAACAAGGTTGCACAGCTTAAATACAAAGCAACAAAAAGATTCAGCTACAAATACTGTAGTTAACTTGCTTCTCATTACATCCAACATAACCTGAATCTTATATAAGATTAGCGCAAAATACCTAGCTTTAACCCATAGATATCTAAACAATCTGCTACGAAATCCTAAATGTCTAAAGGATGTGCAATAAAAAGATAATCTAATAAGAAAAATAATAGCTTTCAAAATACACGTGATCTTTCTTCGACATCAGCTCCTAAAATTTAACTCAGGGATGGCTTGCCACTCCTCCAAAAAGCTCTCTACTAACCATCAAAACACTCTTCATCATCATTGGGTTGTTCAAAAAATTCAAAGTCTGCATCATTTGCTTGAGCATTATTATCACCTAATTTAGTCTGGCCGTCTTCATTCAGTGGAAAGCTGCGCAATACCTCCTCAAGGTACCTAGTGGAAAAGCCTTCTCCAAGTGTGTCTGATATATGTTATAGGAAAACCATTTGGGACCTCATCCATGGGAGGATTGGGTTGAAGCAGATCAACCTGTTGTATTTGTTTGCTTTATTAACCAACATAATATTTACTGGCAAAAAAGCAACATAATACTATTTTCTACTAACCTTCCATACGTACCCAGGAGAGAAAAAACAAACGTCAATACAGCATCACCCCCACACACGCCATAAATGTGTGAAAATCATTCATTTCACATGACATAATATGAACCTGATCAATACGTACGGAATATAAAAAGAAGAGTAATATTCTAGCTAAGAGAACGTACCACCAATAAAAGATCCTAAAATGGTCCAGATCACAAGGTTGGGAGGAAAGAGCACAAAGTAGTACTTTTCCACTATGAGAAATCAAAATTGATCAATGAATTGACTTAGCTCCGTTTCAAAATACTTGGCATATTTGACCGTGCATGGTCTCCAAATCTACAGTTTGACCTCATCCATGGGAGGATTGGGTTGAAGCAAATCAGCCTGTCGTATTTGCTTGCTTTATTAACCAACATAATATTTACTGGCAAAAAAATAACATAATATTTTTTCTACTACCTCTCCATACATATCCAGCATACGTATCCAAGAGAGAAAAATAAATGTCAATGCAGCATCACCCCCGCACACGCGCCATAAATGTGTGAAAATCATTCATTTCACATGACGTAATATGAACCTAATCGATATGACTTTTTATTTTGTACTCGTACATTTATAAAGCGTTGTGGAAGTGTAATGCTATCACTACTACAGAACAGGGTTTCTAGACCCTAGATCTCAGCCGGTGCAAGCAAAACCGACAGTAAGAACTCAACTCTCAGTCAGTTGGTGTGAAAAAAACCGACTGAAAAGAATGAACCGGCTGAGATAATATCTAACCTCAGTCGGTTCAGAGTGGAAAACCGACTGTGATAGTATTACAGTCAGTTTGTCCAGTAAAACCGGATGAGGTATGTGAACTTTTACAACCGGTTCCCTTTTCCCAACCGGCTAAGATAACTTTGAGACGGTTGTTTCGCTGGAACCGACTCAGATGATATTGTTCGACATCCATAAATGCTGTTTGAAGTTGCCAGCTAAGCCTTGAATGCAGGTGTCCATTGTTTGGTACACTTGATATAGGTTGGTTGGGGTGGTGTTGCCAAATTTTATAGTAATTTTTATACAATTTTGTGGCACATAATATTTTGATAGTTCCTGTTCAATTTAATAAAATTTGTATGTTGTTATAGATGGATCGACGGTGGATGTACGCTGAGAATCGTGCTAGCAATGAGTACATCGAAGGCGTCTCGGCATTCTTACGAGTAGCCGAACAATATAGTTTAAACACAGGGGAGACGTGGATCAGCTATCCATGCTGACATTGTGAAAATTTGAAGAGCTTCACAAACCTTGCACAGATCCAAGCACATTTGATCAAAACAGGATTCATGAAGGGGTATGCATGTTGGACCAGCCACGGTGAAGATCAGATTGTAGAGGAAGGTCCGGCAAACATGGATGAAGGCAACGATGTGGCTGATACTGTCAATAGCACACCTATTGAGTAGACGCGTGATGACATATGTGCGTCACAAGAGGACGCGTCGCAAGACGACACATCGTCGCATGAGGACAATGAGTTAGATCAGATGATCTGAGATGTCGAAGAAAACTGTGAGAATGATCGAGAGTACAGGAAATTTGTCTGCTTATTGGAAGACTTGGAGAAACCAATATACCCTAGTTGCAAGTTCACAAAGTTGTCGGGTGTTTTGGAACTACTAAAACTAAAGGTTAGCAGCGAATGGACCGATAAGAACTTCTCGTCGCTCCTAACATTGTTAGGGGACATGCTTCCAAAGGGAAACCAGATGCCGAAAACTACATACAGAGCTAAGAAGGTTCTTTGCCCTTTGGGAATGGAGGTGGAGAAAATACATGCCTGTAGGAATGACTATATCCTGTACCGTAAAAAGTACGTGAATTTGCGGGCATGTCCGGTGTGCAAAACTTCACGATATAAGCGTAAGATCAACGGTGATGATGTCGAGGAAAGCATAGAGGTGAGGAAGGGGACTCCTGTTAAGGTTGCCTGATACTTGCCCATAATTTCCCGTTTGAAGTGCTTATTTGCGAACCAGAAGGAGGCCAAACTGATGCGTTGGCACGCAGATGAGCGTACAGATGATGGAATGTTGAGACACCCAGCAGATTCTTTATAGTGGAGAAATATTGACAGGAGGTATGCTATGTTCGGCGAAGAGGTGAGGAATATAAGGTTTGGGCTGAGCACTGATGGAATAAACCTATTCATCAACATGAGTAGCCGACACAGCACTTGGCCCGTGAATCTATGCATGTATAACCTTCCACCTGGCTTGTATATGAAGAGGAAGTACATCATGATGGCAATACTTATCCAAGGTCCGAAACAACCCGGTAACGACATTGATGTGTAGTTTACCCCATTAGTGGATGATTTTAAACTTCTTTGGGATGAAGGCGTAAGGGTATGGGACGCACACCTAAAGAAAAACTTCACGTTACGCTGTATGTTGTTCATTACCATCAACGATTATCCAGCCAACAGTAACTGTTCGGGGCAAACTATTAAAGGGAGCAATGCATGTGTTCAATGCCTTGTTGATACAGCAAGCAGGTGGCTAAAACACTATAAGAAAACGGTGTACATGCGTCATCGTAGATTCCTTATAAGGGATCACCGTTACCATAGGATGAGACATGAATTCGATGGAACCGTCGAGAAAGGCGCTCCACATATTTTTAGCGGCACAAAGATCCACTATCAGGTTAAAGACCTGAAAGTCGTGCTTGGAAAGGGGATGTTTAAAAGGCGAGGTACAACGAAGAAAATGAACCCCATTGAGAAGCTCATTTGGAAGAAGAGGTCAATATTCTGGGACCTCCCTTACTGGAAGCATTAGAAGTCCATCACCGCATCGATGTGATGCACGTAGAGAAGAATGTGTGCGATAGCATAATGGGTCTCTTATTGAACATGCCTGATAAAACAAAAGATGGTCTGAATGCACGGCTAGATATGGAAGATATTGGAATCCGACCAGAGTTAAGACCGCAGAAAATAGCAGACGGAAAGACGTTCCTTCCACCTACTTGTTATACCCATTCCAAGCCAGAGAAGACTGAGTTATGTGATTGCTTGCATGGCATCAAGGTTCCAACATCAAGAGACTTATTTCCATGGAAGATCTAAAATTAATTCACATGAAGTCACATGATTGCCATGTGCTTATGACACAGATGCTCCCAGTTGCAATTAGGAATATTCTTCCACCAAACGTGCGGTGGACTCTCACGAAGCTGTGTGGTTTCTTTAACACACTTTGGAAGAAGGTCATTAGCCTTGAAGAACTAGATGGTCTGCAAGATGGCGTGGTGAAGACTTTATGCGAGCTCGAGATGTTTTTCCCTCCATCGTTCTTTGATGTCATGGTCCATCTCATAGTCCACCTAGTGCACGAAGTAAGGATGTGCGGCCCTGTGTTTCTCCGCAGCATGTACCCATTCGAAGGCTACATGGGAATTCTGAAGCACTATGTTCAGAATCGATCTCACCCTGAGGGCAGTATCATCGAAGGCTACGCAACAGAAGAGGTCATTGAGTTCTATGTTAATTACATGTCCCATCTTCAACCAGTAGGCGTGCCTCGATCCCACCATGAGGGCAGGCTACTCGGTGTAGAGACCATTGGAAGAAAAGTGATCGATCCAGGTTCAGATTGAGTATGCTCAAGCCCATTTCACTGTTTTGCAGCACATGGCCATTGTTTCGCCATATATGAATGAACACAAGGACATTCTATGTCAACAAAATTCGACTCGTGCAAATGACTGGATCATAAAACATCACAATTGCAAATTCAATGAATGGTTCAAAGAGCGATTCCGTGAACTCCCATCAAGTGGTGCATTGTCATATTTAGCTAGAGGCCCAGCATGGTCGGTCATCACATGGAAAGGGTACGAAATCAATCGATACACCTTTTACACAAAAGAACAAGATATGAAAAGCACGGTGCAGAATAGCGGTGTCTGTGTAGAAGCTCTCGAAATAGATGGCAAGAAATAACTGTACTACGGGTACATAGATGAGATTTGGGAGCTTGACTACAGCAAAAATTTTAAAATTTCGTTGTTTCATTGCCGCTGGGTCAATAAGAAACAAGTGATACCTGACAACAAAGGCCATACCACCATGAACCTTGAACGTGTCGCGTACAAAAACGAGCCTTTCATCCTCGCTCAACTAGTTCATCAAATCTTCTACATTATCGATCCATCCAACAAGAAGCGGCACGTAGTAATGCTAGAAAAAGGAGTATTGTGGGAGTTGAACATGTGGTGGATGAGGAAGATTACAACAAAAGAGATGAGTTCCCAGCCCCTGATGATGGAACAAGGGTCGAAGATGAATTGAAGCATGATCCTGCTCCGTATAAACGAAGTGATCATCAAGAAGGAATTATTTTGTAACATAACTTTCGATATTAATAATATATGGTACTATTTCCTATGATTTAGAATAATCGTATATGTTCTGTGACATTAATACAAACAAAATAACTTTTGTACACAGAAAACAACTTGAATACAAAGAAAATACCTTAAATACGAAGAAAATAACTTAAATACAAAGAAAGTAACTTAAATACAAAGAAAATAACAGATCTACAAAGACAATAACTTAAATACAAAGAAAAAACTTAAGTACACAGAAAATAACTAAAAAGGCAACAACTAGAATTCTAAAAAAATAACTTTAGGGTTTAGTGCAGGCAACATGTATTGTTATATTACAGTCGGTTTCACCGACTAAACCGACTGAGATAGTATATTATCTCAGTCGGTTTTCCTTGCCTGAACCGACTAAGATAGTGTATTATCCCAGTCAATTCGGCAAACCGACTGAGATAGTATATTATCCCAGTCGGTTCTGTGGATCGAACCGACTGAGATAGAATATTATCTCAGTCGGTTTGGTTCGGTAAACCGACTGAGATAGTGTATTATCCTAGTCGGTTCTGTGGACCGAACCAACTGAGATAGAATCTTATCTCAGTCGGTTTTGTTGACCGAACAGACTGTAGTATGTTATCTCAGTCGGCTTCTATGGGTTAACCGGCTGCGATGACTTTGGTTAATAAAAACTGATTCGTCTCCCTCCTCTAGAACTTCATAAAGTTTTCGACTCCCGCCTTTCTTGCAGGACTCGCCGCTGCCTCTAACCGCCGCTGCTCTAGCCGCCTCAACCGCCGCCCCTCCTCTGAGATGGCCTCCCCGACGCGCCGGACGAAGCCCCAAGTCGCCGAGCCGCCGCCATCGCCGTCCCTAGGCCGCCGCCGATGTGGCCCAAGCTGATGCCTCCGTCGCCCGAGCCGCCGCCATCTCCTCCCCGGTTCAGGACACCAAGTAAGGACCATTTTTCTCTGCATTCTGACAATGTTGTGGACATAGGTATGTATTATGTCCAAATATAATCAAAGAGACGAATCACAAATATTAACAAGATATTGTTGAGATGAAGAACTATATATTTAACCCACCTTTCTTGCCTTTAGGGTCATCCTAGCAACCAAAGATTTCTCATAGCCTACATCTTGTGCCGCAGCTAGATCAGCTTCATTCTCAGATATAATTAAATCCTCATTTTCTTCTAGAGCATCGGCAATGTCTAGCAAAATCTTCTAACACTCCTCTGATGACAAATTCTGTTTTAAGTGGCCACATGCAACACAATAAATTAGCAATGGCATCAAGAAGACCAAAACAATGGGACAACATGAACTTTCCTTTGATATTTATTATTCCAAAAGAAATAATGGTATAGTTTAGTATCCCTCCAATATGTACATGGATAGAAAAAAGAACACAGTAGTTTCAAAATTCCAATGCCTACTTGTTTCTAGAGAAAGAAAGAATACCTGCAGATGTCTTGAGCAATCTTTTGCACCAACTGCCATCTCACGGGATGGCACTTCCTTGGAGCAATCCCAGAAATTTTCTTCATTGTGGAAAAGTGTACCAATTTTCTCTCCTCGCATAACCTTAATAATGCTATCTATGGCAAATCCACTTCATAGATATAAACATAAAGTTAAAAGCGGAACCGAATTATCTTACAGGTAGATATAAACTCACCTTGGTACAGTAGTGAGCACAAGGCTACTGTTGGCAGTTGAAGCATTGTTAGTAGCCAAAATGCACAACAAGCTAGCTTCCCTACTTGTCAAAAGGAAACATAGGCCTCCCCAGATCTTCAGTGAAGTAATCAAACACTTAATGTGTCTGGTAGCATTTTGAAGATGCGAAATTTGATACTTAAAAAATATCTCATACTAAATATCAACAAAACCTGGCCACAGTACTGGCCCCATTGGATTATATCTAATGTAAAATGTTCAATTGTTCATGCATTAATTCTCTAGTCTTCATAACTAATTACCAATTGTTTCACTTGAATACTTTTGGAACATCCAACTGTAACAGCGATAATTCAGTATGCAATCATTGATTGTGCAATCAGTGTGCTGCTCATTTAGAAACCATGCCAAAAAGGAGAGATGACTGGGAATCAAAGCACTCCCGGTGTACATCTAGATGATTTAGAACAATTTAGGCCAATATTAAATGATTTAGATGATTAAAATGATTTAGAATGATTAAAAATTTATACTTTTCCTATATTATCTCAAGATCGCCGGACAATGGTGACTCTCGGTCGCCGTCGCCACCTAGGCCGTCCGGCGACACAACCAGCACCTCCGGGCCTAAGAAAAATGCCCATCGAGGAGAAGGAAGGAAACGGTCGAAGAGACCGGATGCGAAGTACACTGTCACACACTTGCATGACTCAGGGGCACCAGACGAGCCTGAGAACGCAAGGAGGAAGTTCAGCACGGTCTGCGGGATCATAGCAAGAGAGCGGGTCCCAATCACTTTAGAAAGTTGGAAGAGAGTAGGAACAGAACAGCTCGCTGCGATTTTGGGGGAAATCTTGGGATATTTCATCTTCCCCAAAGAATGGAAAGCTCGTATCGAGCGAGCTGCTAAGAGGATAGCCTGCAAGGCTTGGAAGAACTGGATGACTGTGCTTGTCAACGAGTACGTGTATGCCAAGGTGGATCCTTTCGGGAAGTGGCCGATGATTACTCCTGAGGTTTGGAACGAGTTCGTTAGGATGAAGACGACGGAAGAATTCAAGCTAAAGAGCGAGCAAAACCAGGAGCTCTCTAAGAGAAACAAGCACCTCTAGGGACTGCCGGCTACGCGGGAATAAAGAAGAGATGGGAAAGGGAGGATGAGTAGGCATCGCAATCAGATGCCCCTCCCAGATTTGTGAACATCGCGGATGCGAGGACCAAAGCCTGGATTAGAGCCAGGGCATCTGCATCGGCATCGGCTTCAGGCGACCCAGCATTTGAGAACCCAGCTGACGCACAAGTGTACAGACGTTTGGTGAGATATACATCCCACCTTAGTCGTACTAACAACTTGTCAATCATATTCAATTGTAGTAACAAATAATTCTGGCTTTTGCAGCTGGAGTTCGATGCGTCATCCTAGGCTGGCACCTTCGTAGGAGATGTGCTCGAAGAGGGTTTGGGAAACCCTGAGCACCCAGGTCGCACGAGGGGTGTAGGTTCCCTCGTTCCCCACAAGTATGGACTCTCCCAGGCTTTGGAGGCGAAGCGCGAATGCAAAAGGGCGAGGAAAGCCGCTGAAGAACAACGCAAGCGCGAAGAGTTCAAGCAAGAGATACTTCGGGATTTAAGAGCGGAGTGGATTCTAACTCCGCGACAAGAACAGCCAGTTGCTGCCAGCCCCAGGGCTCGACGCAGTAGCTGTGTGTCAATTGACCTCCCTACTCGCCAGGAAGATACAACTTCTACCTTCCCCTGTAATGAGATCAAGGTATTCTTGATATACCTTGAAAAATTATTCCACATAAGATTGTTTGTGGCCTGTTGGCTGAAATGCGTTCTTTGATGTAGGCTTCCACGAGATGCACGATTCAATTAGGTTGGTGGGCATGGATGATCTCGTGGATGCCGTTTGAGGGCTAGTGTTCCCAGCAATGGGAGAGCAGAGGATACATAACGTCCCCCTAGACCCTATGAACGCCAAGGTGAGCATCATGGGGTTAACGACACTTTCAGCAAGCTGAAACTCCCGATTCCACCGAACAACGAGATCTTAACTCTAAGTCAAGCCAAGGGGACATTCATCCAGTGGCCCAAGAGGGACATCTCTCTCGATGCGTCGCAGCTGACTAGGAAGGTTTTGCCGCAACCAGCAGATGAACCAGTGGAGCCTTTGATGTTCTCGCCTCTTGTGTTAGCGGTGCTGTCACCGAGACAGCTTGAGCTGACAACACAAGAATCACCGAAGAGGTCTCCCAAGATGGCATCGCCGAAGCATGGCAAGGGAAAAGACTTGATGAAGGTAGCTGCTAGTCGAGAAATGACCATCGAAGAAATACAGGCGATATATGAAGCTGGAGGGAGTCTCCCTAGCGCTCCGACTGTCCCGACATACAACGCCGGGAAGCCGATGGTCAAGAATTACAAAAAGATGATGTCTGAACTTGGTTGGGCTTGCGCTGCGTTGCACAACCGTTACTTGGCCAATTTTAAGAAACCCAAGCATCAGCAGAGTGATAGCATCATTGGCAGGTTCGGACGTGAGCACTTCCTCCATGATAAGGGTGGACTGTTCGTCGTGACTTGGGAGGACTTGTTCCTTATGTACAACCTAAGCGCCTTGGACGCGGACCTCGTGAGATGCTTCACACTGTAAGTGCTTACAAACATGCTCCATTTAATTTACTATAATACCTACACATGTCACAAATACGGAACTCTTCCCTCTATCACTACTGCAGTGTGGGCCTCTACTGACGGGCGAAAAACACCCTCTACTGACGGGCTGCTGGCCCGTCAGCCTGGGAATGTCAGTGGAGGGCACCCCTCCACTGACGGGCCTAGTGCCCGTCAGCAGAGCCTGTCACCACTGATGGGCTGGAACAGGGCCCGTCAGCAGAGCCTTGGTCACCATTGATGGGCTCTCTTTAGAGGCCCGTCAGTAGTAGATTTTCAGGGATTAAAAAAATAAAATTCAGAAAACAATACATTATCACACATTACAACCATCAGTACAAAATTAAACCACATTTCATCCAACTCATCCAATATACATTCCATACATAGTTCATCCAATACACAGTTCATGTACAGTCCAATACACAGTTCATATCGACTCAGTTACAGGCAGACAATATCAAGCTTAGGCAAACTAAAATAGATGAAATACAACTTTTAGAATTAGCAGTACCAGCAATGACAGAAATAAACATAGGTAACCAGCAGCCTAAATTGTCAATAAATAGCAAATTACACAGCCGCAGCCCAGATTTCCTCCAAAACTTAACCTTCAGCATCTTCTTGCATCTTTGGACCCACTGAACATCATGTCATCTAGAAGCTAGAAGCAATACACTGAACATCATGTCATCTAGAAGCTAGAAGCAATACACTGAACAATACACTGCAAAAAATTGAACCCACTTGAAGCTAGCTAACATCATGTCAGATCATGAGATTCAGACCCAAATAATTCCTCCATAGCTCACTGTACTATACAATTTAGCTCTAATAAATTGAGATCATCAGCTTGGGCCTTAGCTATGCTTCAATTAATCTTCAATTCTCCAATCTCTAGGACATAACCACAACTTGAAATATAGCAAAACTTGAAAATAAAACATATATAGCACTATGACATTACGACAAATTAGAACTTTTTAAAGCATATATAACACTACGACATTATAAAGAACTAGAAATTATAAAGCATATGTATGAAATATGTATAGACTTGAAAATCAGGCATATTCTACATTACTAAGAAAATTTCATAGTCTCCCCCTCGCAGATAGTTACTACATCCTGAAGATAAAGAACAGTTTGCTTCCAGTGAGTGGATTTTGATCTGGGCCCTGCAAAGAGAAAATTGTACATTGATTACTCACCAAATTGCTTGAAGAAAGGAGGTAGACCACTGTATTTTGTATGAGGAGGCCACCGTCGCCGTAGAGGAGGTCACCGTCGTCGCCGCAATGTAAACACCATCCTGCTATAGACCATGCAGCATCTGTCCTTAACAGTTTAAGCAAACATTCATGTATACATACATTTCTACCACACCCAAACGAAACCAAGATCATATATACAGCATGCGTTCACCATTGAACCGAATACAACAAATTTCACCATGTTCTTAATACCAGCTAAGTGTCAATCAAACCCACCATGGCAAGAAACCCTAGATTAGGAGGAATTGGGGATTTAGGCAAGTAGGAATTTGAGGGAAAAGGGGTATACTTACCGTACATAGGGGACCTTGCATCAAAGGCGACATCACCACGCCGCTGGCGAGGGGCGAGCCCAGCGGAGCACAGCTGGAGGCGAGCTACGACGCCGGGGTCGCGGCGGCCTCGGGTGGCGAGGCAAGGGACACCCGAGCGGGGCGGCCAGGAGGGTGGTGGCCATAGGAGGAGCGGCGAGGCCGGAAGGCGACCGCGCTGAGCGGAGCGGCGCTCGGGAGGAGCTCGCGCTCCAAAGGACCCCGCGGCGGCACCGAGGGGAGCGGTGAGGGAGAAGGCGGCGGAGCTGAGAAAGGCCGTAGGTACTAGCGGGGGAGATCCGGGCGAGACCAAGGACGGCACGGCGGCGAGCCTTGGCATAGGCGGCGACAGCAGCACATTGGAGGAGAAAAAGGGAAGCTCAGCATGGGTGAAGAGAAGAAGGGGGCACCGGTTGTGGTAGAGGGGTGAGAGAGGAGAGGAGGCGGCGGCTGGTGGATTGAGATGGGGACGGTAAGGGTTAGGGCTAGGATTTTATACCGGGAGCTGGGCTATGTGGGCTGAAGGAACTAGTGACGGGCACAAGTTTTGGCCTGTCAGTAGAGGTCAAAGGACCAGTGATGGGCTGGATGTTTTGGCCCGTCAGTAGAGCGGCGCGTCAGCTGAAGCAAGGCACCACTGACGGTCTGAAATTTCTGCCCGTTAGTGGTAAGTTTTTTTTGCCGAAATCGCTGGGTTTGGCTGCATCTCCAATGACGGCCGTTCGTACGCCCGTTAGTGGTACACTGGATGACTGACGGGCAAGACAGCGCCTGTCAGCGGAGGGGTTTCAGCAGGGGGTTAATCTACAGTAGTGTATGTATATGTAGGTTCGTCGAGAGAAGCAAATGAACCGATAGAATTCGTCGACCCGCACCTTGCCTCCAAGCAATCCATGGATGTTGCTGAAAGGGTTGTCGAGGATTACATCGTTGATATCATGGAGGCCAGCCAGCATAAGAAATTCATCCTGTATCCCTTCTACAAAAGGTAAGCGCTATAAACTTGTTAATGCCTCCAACTTGTTTATTTCGCACCTTCAGCGCATCATCAACTAACTTGGGATTAATAACCATTTAGTTCCCATTGGATCCTTATTGTTATCACACTCCGTATCAAGAAGGTGTATTATATGGATTCATACCTCGAAAACATGACCGACTTCGAGAGGGTCAGCAAAGTGATTGATAGGTAAATAAATTAGCTCATGAAATTCGATGGTAATAGGTCATTGGTATAATTATGGCTTTTCTTCCACGATTCAGAGCGTACCAGATATTTTATAATCATGTGGGGGAAAAGGATGATGTGGGGCCCCTCATAAGTTGTACCACCACTTCTCCTTTCCGGTATGTATTCTGTCGCACACTTTTAGACTCGCTGGTATCAATTCTATAGAACTACATACCGAGAAAATGTATATCTTTGCAGTGCCACCAGCAACCCAATTTTAGCAATTTGTGTGGCTTCTATGTTGGCCATCACATGAACCTTCTCATGTCTCGAGCTTCCGCTCACAAATTCTTAGTTATCGAGGTATGCTAATTATCATTTCGATTTTGTTTTATTCATCTTCTATCTAGCATCAGTATGATCTTCATATCGACAGGTTGGTACTGTTGCACGGACGGAATTGCTGAAGATGGATCTAGCCAGGATTCGAGACTCCTTGATAGCATCATTGATCCAAAAGGTGAGTTCTACTATGACAGATCCGATGACTAAGACAATTGTTTTGAATCAAATGATCAATGTTTAGTTGTCACTTACATTTCAATCTGTTGCAAATTCCTCAAGACATGTGATGGATGTTGTGGTGTAAATATTGAATTTCTATATACTTTTATTTGTGTTTAGTTATCAATTGAAATATGATGTCAATATGAATCTCTATTATGAATTCAAGTTGGATGTGAAATGTACGTTCTGGGGATTATGGGAATCTGGGAATATAAATTTCTTTTTCTGTTTCAGGGCAGGCAGAAACTCAGATTTTGTCTGCCCTGTACCAACGAATGTCCTAACCGGTTGTTTCCCTTGAACCGGCTGAGATGAGCCTTCATCGTTGCCTGTTGAACAGGGGAAACCGACTGAGACATGCTATTATCTCAGCCGGTTCCCATGTAAAAACCGACTACAAAAGTTTACTCTTCTATCGATTCGGCTGGGAAACCGACTGAGATAGTATATTATCTCAGTCAATTTTTCGTTCGGAACCGACTGGGATAGTCTAATATATCTTAGTCGGTTTTTTGTTCTAACCGGCTGAGAAGTTCTTATCTCGTCAGTTTTATAACCAGCTGAGATAATTCATATTATTAGCACCCTTTCTCTACAGCCGGAAGGTAAACCGACTGAGATAGCAATTTTGGGCCGACTGTAATTGTGTGTTCTGTAGTAGTGTATAAGAATATTTTTTACAACAAATCTATTGTTACCATAAATACAACCAAACTGTATATCTAAAATAGAATTATTGGTAAAACATTATGAAATTTGACAGGTCAAAGTAAGAAAAAATTGTCCAGTATATTGAAATGGAGGGCATGTCAAGGATACAGGAATCATGTAAGGTGAAATCATGAAGATTAGTTTTTGCTACACACATAGGAAATTGGTGCAAGTAGTCACATACCATAGGTGGAGAATTATAACCATCCGACTCCTCTTTATCTTCCTCTTCCTCATCATCCACATCTTTAGTATCAGAGTGTTAGGGTCCAGTACGGATGTGCATAAGTACCTCTATGTGAAGAACAAACATATACTCATTGAACACATGGGCTGCCAACTGACCTGAACTTTTAGCATGCCCACATAAACAAAAGTACAAAAACTGGCGTCAATAAGATTGGGAAATGGAAATATGAACCTATGTACATATGCACCTATTACTTAGATAGTGGACTTGTGCATTTCTAAATATTCCCCCAAAAATTCAAAGCTTGTTTTGTTCATTGAAGTAAATGGGGGAATTCAGAGGCTACAGGTTGTAAAGTCATCTGTTTGGTTGGTGAGCATGGGAAAATATGAGGGATAGTACTTGGGAGTTGAGGGTCTAACTCCCACCATTTTTAATAACAGGGGATGGGGTGAGAAGTCATAGGGAATTGCTCTTTAAAAAAGATCTCAGCCCCTCATCATAACTTATGCTATAATCTCTAGCAAGTTACAAGCTAATTCCCAATGATTTCCTATCTCTCCTACCAAACAAGGAATTATAACTAAAAATCAAGCTCCCATCCTCATGCCACTACAAACTCACTCATCTAAACTCCCATTCCCCTTCCCAAATATTGCCCAGCAGGCTGTCATAGTAATAGAACAAGTTAGAATATGTGTACCTGCAAACTTTTGTTGAAAAATATGATAATATGTGCACTGTATAAAAAAGACAAGATTGTACTTAAATTTTGTAATGTAAGCCTACTTCTTTGTCATTTTTGTAGAGTGCTCATATAATCATATTCTTGTGCATTTTATTGCATGTCAAATATTCTAACATGTTCTCGTATTATGAATTTTGTGGGGATTTTTTGAAGTTCATAAATACTCAAACCTATAGTAGGTGCACATGAATCTAGGTTCACAAAATTCATGTCCACATAAAATTAGCTTATCAGAAAATGTTTGGTGCCATCAACATATAACTAGTTTAGTAAGAAAAGTTTCGAGCCATCCAAGCAGCAATACATTCATTTTGTTCACAACTCAGTAAGAGGTCTACAAAACATGAAACGCAAACCATACATTGTGATTGCAGAATGCCCAGCAGCTAGCTGCCATACATATTGAACAATATGAGTTTGACTAGTATCAAGAAGTAAGGTGAAACTGAATAAACCTTCATCGACATCCTTTCTGTAATACCCAATTGTAACGAAATAGGATTTTCTTTGCATGCATGTCATCATCCCCGCACCATCTCGTTTAAACCCGAAAAGGATACAATTGTACCTTATAGAATATGTTAATATCTCATCCTCGGTGGATATTTATACAAACACCAATCAACTTATTCGAAGAATTCGAATTGAAAACTTTACAAACACCAATCAACTTATTCAAAGTACTCGAATTAGCAATATCGTCCACAAGGGTGGTAGAAGTCATTGGACCCTTCGGTGAATCCCTGTCCTTAACCCTAAAACCCTAAACGGTGCCAAAATTAGGTTTTCAACGACGGAGTAGTTCCCAGTGGTGCAAACCTCTCAAACTCCATGAATAGCTTAAAAAGGGATAACCTTAGCCCCTGGCTAGTCTTTAGAAGTTTTAGACATGTCTAGGGCTCGATTATAGCTCAAATCCGAATTCAAACCCTAAATCGGATAGGCATGTGAACATAGGTCAAATCAGTCCCAAACTGGTTCAAACTTCTACAGTAGCTCAAGAATAATATTATGAACCTCCTGTAAAAATTTCATAAACTTTGGAGCAAGGATTGTACATAAAATACCATGGGGAATAAACCTGGAATGCATAAAAAGAAAAATCAAAAAGAAACCCTAACTCCCCCTAGGCCAAAACCCCCTCGGGCGGCCCAAACTACCTCAGCCCGCTCGGCCCCGCAACGACCCCGCCGCCCCGAAATACGCCTCCCCAACCCGCTTCCCGCCTCCCTTCTCCGTTCACGCCCCGCACCCGAGCCGCCTTCCCCCGCTCCCCTGTCAGGCCCCGGGCCCACCTGCCAGGTCCCGGCCTCCACGCCCCCATCGCCGGTAGGCCGAGTGGGGCGGTGCCCCGCGCCCCGGTCCGCTTCCGACAGCCCCGCGCCGCCCCATAAAAGCCCCCGGTCCGCTCCCGACCGCTCCCTCCTCGCCTCCCCGCGTCAAACCCTAACCCTAGACCGAAGCTCCCCGTGCGCCCGAGCTTCCCTCCGCCTTCGTTCCCGTCGCCGGCAGCCTTCTCCGACGAGCAATTGCCATCTCCTCGGTCCCCCTCGCGTCCTCCAGCTGCTACTGCAAGCTCCCACTCCTCCTGGTCTAACTCCCCCACCTCTCCTTTGCGCAGATCTACCCCGGGGAAGCTCCAGCACCGGCGACCCGAGCTCCTCGCCGTTCATCGCCGTCCCCAGCTCAACCCCGGCCGCTTCAGTCCTCCCCAAGCACGGAAACGACCCTAGGGTGAGCCTCCCATCCTCCCTGCCCCTTTTCCCGAGCTCCCTGTGCTACAGAACGCCCTCCAGAGCAGCTCCGGCGAGGTCGCCACCGTCTCCCCAGTCGCCGGCCATCGGAGCCGAGGGAGAGAAGAGAGAGGAAGAGAGAGGGAGAAGAAAGGGTGGTCACGTGGCGGCTTTTGATTGGGTCCGAGTTTCTGAGAGAATGACAGGTGGGGCCGGGCTGTGCTGAGTAGGATTAGGGTGTGAGAATAGGGGGTAGACCTCTCGGGTGAACCTAGCGGGGTGGGTCCAGTGCGCAGTGAGAGAGAGGAGATTTGTCTGGGTACGCTTAGCAATTAAGAATTGAACTGTTAGGGTTAGATTTTGATTCAATTTTCAAACGCTCATAACTTTTAAACCACACGTCCAAAATTTGTAAATTTTACATATTTGGAAACCTTGGGAAATTCTCTACAACTTGGATGAATCAAAAGTTAACTTTGAACAAATGCACTGTACTGTATTAAGGGGTTAGATGTTTAACTCTGTCGCAGCCCGTAAAACACTAGCTTCGCGAGATTAACTCGGATCCGCACGATTCCACTTGTACTGTACTTGCATGTCGCTTAGCTACACTTATACACACCTGTTGAGCATATTCGCTAAGCCCCGCCCCTGGTGGCGTCACTCTAACCCACCGACAACCCTTGGCGCCACAGGCGTATACGTAGGGTTATACCTCGCGATCGTAGTTTCGTCGCCATGCTCTCTTGTGAGTTAACCTCGCATGTCACACCGCGACCTAAGATATACCTACTGAACCTAACTACCATACCCCGCCACCGTCGACGCCACCCTAACCCCTTAAAGTTGGACATGCATGCATAATAGGGTTTTAAGTCAATTCCTACCAACCCAACCCATGAAATCCTCGATGCACTAGATCTCTAGCATCCCTAGGCCGTCATAGTACTGCATAACTAGCTTTAGCCAACATGCATACATGCCGCCTTCTTATTTCTTTCTCGTTTGTTTCTGGTGTCGTCATTACTCGAAACAGAGGCAGAAGAGGACGACCACCCGGCTTACGAAACCTCGCAAGATCAGGAACAACCCGAATCAGGCAAGCAGAGCTTGTTGCATTCTTATTACTGTTGTTGTATGTGTATTTGTTTGTACTTAATTGTGAGCTGTAAATTATGTATCATGATTATCGTTCGTACGACTAGCATGCTAGGGTTTACGATATGCTTTCGTCAGAGGTGTTGGATTTGGATTGTGACATAATCTAGTCCGTTATGGTTATAAATCGACCTCGTACCCTAACAACTTAAACTAATAAAGTGAGTTGTGAGTGCCAAGGGCGTGCACAAAGGGTACGGTTGATGTTAATAGCAGTCGAGACGGCGACCCCAGGGATGTGTGAAGTTTTTGTCGCCACATCAACCATATGCCAGAGTGTCACTTCCCTGTAACGCGCGTGAACGTTAGTCGGAGATCTTCCCTGCGGCAGAGTTGGGGTAAGCCTCCCTGCTTTTGGGGGGCTCGCTACCCCCAAATGATTATGCACCCAATATGTTTGCAGGTGGTCGTATCTTCCGGTAAAGCTTCGAGAGATTAAATGACATTGTGTTTCCCATGGATCAATGGGATTTGAGAAATTGAGTTATATTGATGGCTGGAAATTGGGTAATTGGAATTGACTTTGAATTGGATTTCCCTATTGGATTGTGATCGGGATTTGAATTCAATTATGAACTGGACATCGTATTGGATTGTGATCAGGATGGGGAGTCGATTATGAACTGGATAATGGATTTGGTTGCTATACTTATATTGTTCACCTATTTATGCTCGATATGTACTTCCCTGTATATTGTTACTCTGAGAAGCATCATGTTTAATACTGCAGTAGTAAATCCATGTGTAGGACATTTAATCAAGCACGAATAAGTCTTGCGAGTACGTTTGTACTCACCTAGGTTAATCCTAGAGCTTGCAGGTGAACCGGTGGTCGAAGATTATTTTGACGATGCTTGAACTTGGGTTTCCTCGGTAGTGTTCGATTGTGGGATAGCTGGTATTTTGTTCAGCGGTCACTATGCCGCTGTGGGACTCATTTATGTTGCTTCCGCTGTTGTTAAGTTTCTCCGTACTCGGATATGTTTCCGGTGATAACCGACTGATGTAATATGTTGTCCCATCGTGGACTGTTATTAGTAATATCGCATTGTAGAGCTTTGTGATGATATCCGAGTTGTTAATTCCGGCTGCCCCTGCACAATGCGTGAATGATATGAAGTGTATGGGTATGCCGTGAAGGATCGAGACCGTACCATTTTCTACTAAGTCGAGCAGGTGTTGGTTGAGTGACCCGCTGGCTGAGATGCTGTGCCGCCAGGCAGGGTGTGGGCGTGTTCTACCGGGCTTCCGAGCGACCCACTAGCTTCCGAGCTAGGTTAGGGTGTGGGTAGAATCGCCGGGCTCCTCCGACCTCGCTTGTCGTGGTAGGATTCGGGAACGACTCAGACTCTTCACCGGATCATGGAATCGTATGTGGTTTTGGGAAGATTGGTCGCTTCCGGCCGGCTCGCACGTGGCGGGTGTCGGATCGTTCTACCTAGGTGCGTACGGCGCAAGTACTGTGCCACCGGGCTGACGAGTCCTTCGGTCCTTGGCGACTTCGCGTTCCCCTAATCATATGAAATTCTGGGTCCGTGACACTTTCTTTCCATCACTTGCTCGGATCTGTAGAGGGCTTCCTGCTTCTTGGACCTTTCAATAAGTTCATGGGCATTCCTCAAAAGGTTTTTGGCATCTTCATTAGGACATAATGAGAGGAACCTTATGCTTAGTTGCAGCTTCAAGGTTTTAATCATTGTCTTGGAAAACCAACCTATGGAATGCCACATGGGATTTAGTTAGTTTATGCATACATTAAAGTGCAAAGGGACTGTTGGTACAAGCTATGGATCAGGATTATTGCATAGATAATGATCACAGCAAAGTTGAGTAAGGTTAGTAAAAATTACAAGTGGTCAATGGAAGTACAAAAGCAGCAGCACAAACTAGCTAGTCCCTACCATTTTTGTTGAAAAAAACACTTATAATGATACGTACAAGGAGCTCATGAGATAACTATCCTGAAGATAACCAACATTAGATCTCAGAAGGCCAAAACTCATCCAACAAGTACTACACATGATTAATTCACCCTGATAGATACGAGTTAAAGATGTTATGCCCATACATTTTTTATGTTCTTCCTTTCCACAATGAGTTTAGACACACTGTCTAAGTAGGAAACAGACTAAACGGAAGCCCCAACGCAATTATTCTAGTTACTCACTGTGCAAGTTGATGGATGAGAAGGTTTTCTAATTTCTGCATGAATGAAGTCATCCTTCAGTTCCAATAATTGTAGGAAGACAAAACTCTTTGATGGCATCCTTTCAAGCTTCCACATCTCGACCACTTTTCAGGTCTTCATTTCCAAAAAATAAAATAAAAACTGTATAAGCAGGGCAGAAGCACAAACAGCAATTGTAAAGGCCCTCTTGTGCAAAGAAAGAAACACTTAAACAAAGCCATCCACAACCCAAGTTTGCGAACAAACAATTCACCAGAGACCAGACAATGCAATCATCTGGACAAACTAAAGTGAGGAAATAAACATATTTGGCATATTCATCCCAATAAATGCTCATCTAGATTGATGAAAATGAAAGTGAAGAACTAAGAATATGTTCACCATATTATATTGGGTAATCGGGATTACCACATAGTTCACCATGTAGTAATCATATTTGTTCTTCCCGATGACCCAACATAGTTCAATAGAAACTGATAGAACAAAGGGTGTCTCGATCTTTTGATGAGAAAGATAACTATAATCTGTTTGGATTCGAC
>JAGXJF010002386.1:0-43479 GCA_019208055.1 Stipa capillata | reverse complement strand
TTCGTGCGCGGAAAAATTTTGTTTTGCGTAGCGCGTTCCCCAACAGCTAATATTTTATGATAACACAATCGCATCTGGTCGATACTTTTTCTTGCATTCTTAATGACCCCTTAAGCTAATATTTGCATGTCATATGATTGTGTCCTTTATACTGATTGTCATGGTCCAGGTCTCCAGGATACGAACGTCAACGTTGGATCATATATCCGAAAGGACGAACGGCTCTGATTGGCAAAAGCGAATAAACTCTGCTAGGACGACGTGATCATATTCCTACTCAGTATGTAGTGCTATATACATACTAACCAACATAAATACAGAATCGAGTAAACGCGAATTGAAAGCGAAAATCAGAACCCATAACGGACAGAGATCGATACCACGAGTACTAGACAACTCACAGTACGCATAGACAAGAATTCATCCAAGTACGTACTTAATTAATTCGACTTAATTTGTTTATGTCCATATATTACTTGCGTGAGTTTCCGTGCGAGAAATACAAACTAAGAGTGAAGTTTATGCTAATTAGAAATCACTCATTCCTTCGTGCACAAATATAACTTGTCACGAGCTACGTGCAGTCGGTCAATCTTTTTAAAACTTTAACCACTGCTAGTCCATTGGAATTGACTATGGAAATAATATTGTTATATTTATCCGGCAAATTTTTTCATACTATAAAATTTTTATTTTTACATAGCATATTATGATTAAAAATTATAATCAAAATCTTACAATGGAGGCAGTGAAAACTCTGAAACGCAATACGCATATGGATGGGAGGAGTGTGTTCTCTACGATTTATCTAGTCAATGATTGAATGCGTGAGTTGGGTGGTGATCCTCCGATCGATTGGAATCGAACGGTCGAGTCGTGCCGTACGTGCGATGGGAGTCGGAGACGCGGTGTGCATACGTAGTACTCGGTCGTACGTACGTGCGATCGCAGTCACTGAAGCTGTAAAAGTCGATAGGCGCACGTGTGCAGGAGACGCACGTACGTACGTACCTGGCAAAGGCAAGGACGTACGGCAGTCAGGATCGTTACAAGAGAGCTAGCTAGGCGTAAAATTTCTGGCTTGTCATGCGAAATTAACACGCACTTTTTCGAAGCTTTACTGACTTTTACTGTTGGTTATCACGGTCATCTTAGAGCTCAGCCGCCGATCGAGGGGTCACTCCATTACGTATATCTTGCTCAGCCGCCGAGGGGCCTACTGAAATACCATACGAACTCTACGCTTACCACAAGGACAGATGGGTATCTTCTATTTGTTTTTTTAAAACGGAGGCAAAAGAGTGTCTTCTATTTTTTTTTCTCTCTTAGCCAAAACACGTTTCGTGAAGATTATACGAAAGAAAAATGATATATAAAAGCGGTTCAAGCAAACGAGATTATCCTAATGGTCGAATGCAGCCTACGAAGTGAGAAAGCTCTAAGCAGACTAATAACGCATTTAAATCTTCAGAAAATATAACGAGAGATAACTTTTTTATTCATAAAGTGGAAATTAATTTCTGAGATTCGGGGCGCCCTGGGCTTAATTTCCTTTATCTGTCCAGGCCTGTCCATCCATGGACATACTATTGCTGGCCTATAATGGCCTATAGGGACCAACGTAACCCTGGTACTCCTGATCGAAACTCAGCAACGCTATGATGCTGATGAGCAGAATTCCCAGGAAAGTAGAAGCGACGGTGATCGAACCCTTGTACGTACACGTCCGTCGATCTTAGCTATATATACATAGATAGCTCTGCCTCTGCGTGACATGGACATACCATCCTTGTCAAACCTGAAACATCGTACATACATATATGCGTGTAAAACTCCAATCCAAGAGGACACCAGCCACAAACATGACTACTCAAAATACCATGCTAGCGACGCCTCTAGATGTATATGTATGTATGTATGTATTAGGTATAGCAATGGGGCGAGTATTCGCAGTAAATTATCGCAGAAAGGATCCGTTTCTTTTAAACAACGAGCGTACATATATGCTTGTCAGCTTGTGTAAAGTGGGTCACTACCAGCTGAAACCATACATTTCATGATGATGGCAAAAATCTGCAAGAAACCGAAAAATCGTAAGGGGTACTAATTATTTTGGTCGCCACCAGACGTCCCTCCTGCTAGGACGTGCATTCTATTATTGTTTTGGACGTCTTTTAATTAGCGAATTTCTTGAGTATCATATGCACCTATTATCTATTTGAGTACTCGCACTTGCAAACCTGTACCCCCGTTTCGCTCCTTAGTGGTAGCAGGGGTGAAACCCTAGCGCTGTCCGCGGTCCGTCCATATCTGTCCCTCCTCATCGCCATTGCGTACGGATGGCAAGGGGTTCTCTCTATGCTGGTCTAGTGGTTCCTGGGCGGTGGCGATGCTCCAGGCACGAGTTTGGCCAGATCTGGTGGATTCTAGCGGTAGCTTGTGGCGTCCTCTGTATCCTGTATTCGTCAATAAGTTGGGCCTTGCTTGATGAGGTGGAGGTCTGTCGACTCGGTTAGATCCAAAGCCTGTTGTTGCTTTAGTAGTGGCCTGAGAGGCTTGGCGTGCGGATGACGATTTGACCTTCATTGGTTGGATCTAACAATGAGAAGTTTCGAGAGTTTTCGAGCACCGGTCCATGCTCTCCAGGGTGAAAACCCTCGATCTGACATTCACTGGTTGGATCGGCAACACGTATACATGCTTCGTCTCCTTCTTAATTAGTTGGATCTGTCAACAGGGGTATGCTTGCTCTCTCGGTAGAATCCCTTGATCCGGCATTTACTGGTTGGATCTGGCAACGTTGACGTATGGGTGTCGTCTCCCTTGAAGGCATTGTCTTAGAAGATGGCAATCTGCTCCTTAGGATAACTGTCATAGTCTAGATTTTATTGTTTGGACTAGGCTATGATTGTAGGTAGTGTCGTAGACGTTTTCGATTTTATTTTTCTGGTTGCTTTGGAGGTTTCGTTGAGGCTACCTGCATTTTTGATAATTATTTGCCAAATTATAACTCTCTCGTAACGATTTGTTTGGTCTTGATGTCTTTGACATCACTTGAAATAAATTTTAAACTGTGTTATTGACGTAGAGGTCAAGAAAGATATACTCCTCTCTTATCTTAAATTTTTTTAGCGAATTTCTTTTGTGACCGTCGTGCGCCGCAATGCGAAGCGAATCCTAAATTCACGATCGTGAACTAACTGCGGGCGCTTTAGAGGTAGCATATGCATCTTAGTCGCTTTGATGTGCCCAAACCTAGCTAGACGAGGTAGATTGCTCCGACTTTAGGCCTCCGTCATATCCGTCCATCGGCCGGCCACATGCATGGGCATCGATCGAGTGAGTGGCCAAGTCCATGCAATATATGCATGCTACATGTACTAGTCCACATGATGGATCGATTTACGCAGTCCAAAGCAAGAGAAGCTAGCTAGGCCCTCTCGAGTACGTCTCGATCTCTGGCCTGGACATGACTAGCTAGCTATCTATGTAGCTTGGCCGGAAGCAGCTTTGCATGAGGGGAGGAAAGCAGCAGCCATGCATGCATGCATCATCGATCAGTGCCCAACGTACGACAAAGACCTCACACCTATGGGGGGAGAGAGAGAGAAGAGCTGGAGATTTAATTTGGTCATCGTCATGTTGTGCAAATTTAACTGAACATAATTCAGTTGCTTTGATTGATTTTTCAGGGCAGAACATATATAGGCCCAGTTCTTTTCGGCTTCTCCAGGGGTTTCTCCTAGAAGCTGTCCCTCCCAGCTTCTCCCAGAAGCCGTCCCCTTAAATTCGTCAGGCTTCTAATTTAGACATACCATGTCTTTAAAGAATTGGGCAATAGAAACCGGCCAGTAGCCGGCCGGCTTACTCCTTTGTGCAAGGCAGAGTTGATCCTAACAAATTTCTTTAAAGAAAACAACAAATAACTTCAAAATAATAACAAAGTACTGCATGCAGGGCATATATATAGTACTTCTCCAAGCACATAAAACAACCATAACAATGACAGATATCATAGAGTCATGCATGCATGGTGACCTTTCTTTCTTGCTGGATCCGCCACTGTCTAGATCGAATCCAGGAAATGGAACCCTAATCAGGCATGCAGCCACCAAATAGGGTTATGGCGACCGAACCCAATGTCTTTCTTTCTGAATCCGCCACTGACTGCACGCCATGGTCCGGGAAGGAAATGGAGAACCCTATAATCAGTCGTCCACCACCATATATAGCGTGCATGCATGTAGCACTCTACAATCACGTACGAACGCACGTAACACGTACAGAACACAGGCCGGTCTCGGTGGCCGATCGATCGATCGATCGAATTAAAAGGGAAGCGTCGCCTCTCTCTCTCTCTCTCTCTCTCATGCAGCTAGTCAACCTAGCTATATATGGCCGGCGTACGTACGTACGCGCACTACGCATATGCATGCAAATAATTTCGGGGGTGAAAACTTAGGCTACAGGAGTAGTACTACAGTAGCATCTTGACTTACGCGAATATTGCAAAAATTACGACCTAGCTAGCTATAGTCTGCTCATGCGAGTATCTGACGCTACGTACGTACCGGTAACGATATCGAAACTAGCTAGAAACGCTGCATGCAGTGTCCGGCCCAATTCCTACGTGTACTACTCCACCGCAATGGCATTTTGCGTTTAGTTGCTTCCGCAATTTGTTGTGATGTTAGTTTTCTTTCGGAGAGTACCGTTGAGGATGTACATCACAGTCACGCTACACAAACCAGAAAAATTGAGGAGGCTCCAAAGCTAGTGAGCGTACGCTTTGCCGCTGAACATGCATGTGTACGTGTATCCGATGAGAAGATAAGGCACAGTGTGCCGATCCCATGGATAAAGTGCTAGAGGTTCTTTTTAAAGAAGACTTTATTGGTTCTGGCCTCTGCGTATCAAGGGATGTTTATAGCTAAAATAGTTTTATTATTATATCAAAATAAAATAGAGCTTTCAGATTAATATCTGAAACAAACAAGAAAAATATGACTAATATGCCCTTTTGGTATTCACCTATGGATGCTTTGAGATCTATGCAAAGAACTTTTGAAGAGCATAGAAGCACAGATCTCAAAAGCATCTTTGGGTGAATACCAAAAGGGCATATTAGTCAAATTAGTGTGGGTCCGAAGCCCATGTCCAGCCCGGTCCAGACCTGCTCGTTGGTTCTCTTCTCCACGACCCACCCCCACGGCATTTGGGCCCAAACTAATTTGACTAATATGCCCTTTTAGTATTCACCCATAGATACTTTGAGATCTGTATAAAAAAAAATTAGAAGAACATAGAAGCACTTCTCAACAAACAGATATCTAGTAAATAAATAAAGCATTGAGCCGTTCAAATATCATCCAACTCGTGTTGGTGCTCTAGCTGCTAATAGAGAATAATACCTAAAGTGTTAAAAGATACCTTTCGGAAAAAAAAAGTGCTAGAAGATATATAGATGCTTGGATCGATGCGCTCAAGAGTAGAATCACACAAATTCTAAAAGCAAATGCAGATCAGGCTAGTTGTTTTATAATAAATTTGCAGCCAAGTTCAGTTTAGAGTAATATGCCCAAATATTAGCAGACACTAATTGGGCAGAGTTGAAAATTTAGCTTCATATGTACTCCATGCATGTATATAGGCTAGCCATATACATGCAGAAATTAAATTAAGGTTGATTAACCTTGTATGGCCAATTCAACTAGCACACTGCCAGAAATTCCATATATGATTATATTGTTTCAGAAATTGCTTTTTTGGGCCATGTCATAAATGCTACATACATTGAATCGAGCTTTGCATTTTTTTTCTCCAGATGATTAACCAGCTGGTAATACTTCTATTCATCATATTATACTCCTATCTCCTCCTCCTCCTTTTTTATATAAATAATATATACCTTTTTTTTTCAAGAACTAAATGAGCTGGCTAGCTCCAGCCTCCATGGTTGGTTGGTGGCTTGGTGGTGGGGAAGTTATTGATTAGGTGAGCACACATTGCCTACCAGCCTACCACATCTCTGGTACATGTACAGTTCTCTTGTCTCAAAGTCTTGTGTCCATGTAGTGTGCTAACTCCAGCCTTGATTTTCAACAAAAAAATATATATTAGAATTAACTCACATACCATGCATGCCTGAATTCATGTGTCTGCAACTCTGCATGCTATACAGTTTATCAGAAATGTGGTTAGACCAGTCTGGAATCACCAATGTGAAAGAAGGCATAATCAAGTGTATATGTACACTCACATATGTACGTGCTAATGTGCATGCCTGGTTCAGAAAAGTTCAGACTTCAGAAGGCTAGCTAGCTCTTGGATCCTTCCTGCCACCTCTTTGGTTCTCTCGATCTTCTAACTGATCACCAGTGATTGCAATTACTTCCAGGATCTACTCACCTGTTCTTCAGAAGAAGCAAGCAATTAATGCTAGGATTCTATAGTTACCAAACAATGCATGTCCTGTCATCTTTTGCCTAGCTAGCTTGCCCTACACTACCGGATTTTCGACCTTTGCCGTGTGCCCAGGGCACACGGCGAAGCACGAAATGCTCTCGGCAAAGTGTTTGCCGAGTGTAACACTCGGCAAACACCGCTCGGCGTACGCCCTGCCGGCAAAGCCCTGTTTGCCGAGTGTTTTCTATCGGGCACTCGGCAAACAAGTTTGCCGAGAGTTAAATCCGACACTCGGCAAAAAAAAGCAACTAAACGGAAGGAGCGCCCTAACGGCCTCTTTGCCGAGTGCATTGTGAGGACACTCGGCAAACACTTCTCCTCTTTGCCGAGTGCATTCTAAGGACACTCGGCAAAGACTTCTCCTCTTTGCTGAGTGCCGTGGAGGGACACTCGGCAAACACCCCTACTGTTTGCCGAGTGTCGTGGAGGGACACTCGGCAAACACCCCCTACCGTTTGCCGAGTGCCGTGTAGGGACACTCGGCAAACACCCCTACTGTCAGAAACAGGACACTCGGCGAACAGCTTATTTGCCGAGTGTCGTAAAATGGACACTCGGCAAACTGATCTCACATACACACAGCTTGCCATGTGTCTCCTCTTTTGCCGAGTGTCAGAAAGTGGACACTCGGCAAACTACCTGTTTGCCGAGTGTAACACTCGGCAAAGACCTTCCATATGACTTGCCCAAATACAACACTTGTATACCTAATACATTTTTTATCTTATATACCTCAATACATTTTTTACATGTAATATACTACATATAAGTTGTTTTGTATGAGTTTCCATAATTTTTGAATTGATTTAATATTTTATAAATTTTAAATGCCTAGAAATACACTTAATGGCTTAAATATAGCAAACGTACCCGGAAAAATGCCAAATTTTGACATGTCACATGTAATGGTGTATGTTGACTGTGGAAAAGTTTTCAAGTCCAACCGACGAAGCAGCGGTCGCTTCGCATGCAAACCTGACCTGTTCCCTCTCGAAACCTAGTTTCTTTCTCGGAGATGGTCCTGTTTGTAAGCAGTCTACGTGACAACTTTTGTGAAACATTTTCAATTTTTTACCACAGCTTTCAGGGGTCATATCATGACACCATGCCAAGTTTCGTGATTTTTGGGTTTCGTTTGAATTTTGAGAATTAAAATGGCAATAACCACCATGTTGCTGCCCGAGTCTCGGCCACCTGGTGTTTGGGCCTCCTCTTCTTTCCTTACATAAGGCCTAAGCATACATTAAAGACCACCAATAAGATTTTTTTACCCATTTATGACGATTATTTTATGTACCTGCAGCTGAAATTTGAATTATATCCATTAAATGCATAGAAATGCATTTAATCGCTTAAATATAGCAACCGGACCCTGGAAAATGCCAAAGTTTGACATGATACATGTATTGGTGTATGTTCACTGTACAAAAAGTTTCAAGGCCACTATGTAAGTAATAATTTTATAACTGAAACTAAGAAAACATGAAAAAAACAAGGTTTGCCGAGTGCCCTAACCACGACACTCGGTAAACATGAACAGTGCTAACGGGGCCAGATGTTTGCCGAGTGCCCCGACGAAAAACACTCGGCAAAGAAACCATGCCGTCGCCCCTCCGTCAACCGCGGGGAGAAATGGCACGTGTCTCTATATTTGCCGAGTGTTACCCGCGGGGCACTCGGCAAAAATGTTCTTTACCGAGTGTCAAGATGAAGGCTCTCGGCAAACGGCTTGTTTGCCGAGTGTTAGATGTTTGCCGAGTGTTATCCGTGGGGCACTCGGTTTAGGGTGTCTTGCCGAGTGCCCGAGATAAAACACTCGGTAAATTAGTGTGCACACGGCAAACATCAGTTTTCCGGTAGTGCTACCACTGGAACAGAAGGCTGACATGTGTGGCCCCTTTACCCTGCTAGCTGCTGGCATGTTAGAGACTGACCAGTGACCACTGACATTAAATTTGTTAGCATTTGGATACTAGTAACTAAAATTGCAGTGATTATCCACTGCCAGAAGGCCATAATTTGCAGTTAATGATGCAGGGGGCCTTAATTCTCATTTGACTTGTCTTCACTCAGAGGTACCAGTACCTTGTGTTCAACCATTTAGAGATGAAACTTTTTGCATCATCAGTGCATTGAGAAAATTCCAAATTATACCGTGCAGTTATTCAGTGGTAGTAGTAGCTGCTCCACATGGTATACTTGCAGTGAAATAAACGGGCCTAGAGAGGGGATGCACTGTAGCAGCGCCATTTTTGCAGTGGTACTACTCCCCCCACAAAGAAAATTTGCTTCCTGGTCTCAACGTTCAGTTAATGCATGAATGCCCTAGGTAGAGATTTTCTACTGTTACATTGCAGTATTTTTATTTCTGAATGAAGTTTTTGTATGCATAAAAAAAATCAGAATTAGTTACTTTGAAGCATTGAGTTGGCAAAGACTTCAGATCTTGGTGCTTTTTTCTTCTTCTTTGTTAAGTTGGTGCAGGATTCAGTCAGTTTGCAGTATGCCGAGGAGTGCTTCTTGTGGCCATGTTGTTAAACCATGGACATGGTTACTAACTAATTCTGGTGAAAAGTTTGCAAGTTGAAAATTATTACCACAAGAAAGCACTAGACGCAGGGGCCTCTCTTAACACTGCCCACTGCCAACTTATTCATCATTCATCAATAGAGATTAATGATTTGGTCTTATCATCTTTCTCTCTCCACACACTCACTCTCTCTCCATCTCTCCTGGCCTCCTCAGCTTTTATATAAGCCAACAGGAGCATTCACCAGGGAGCCAACTTTCTCCGCTCTCCACTCTGCCAACAAGTAGTCCTCTCCTCTCAAGAAACCAAGCTTTCCATCAAACACAGCAAAAAGCTTCAGGCTCAGAGACCAACAATGGCAGATTTCTCATCCCACCACTCTCTCCTCCTCAAGATGCCTGCAGCCTTCACCACCAATGACCCCTCCTCCCCTAACATCTCAAGCTTCTTGCTCTACAACCAGAGCCATGCCCAAGCAGCACCCACACCTGCAAATGCAAATGCAGCCATGGTAGAGGATGCCTCATTGGAGAGCTCCTCTGCAGTTCTTGACACCTCCCCACAGGGCAGTGCATCTGTGGACAGGAAGAGGAAGGCCACAGAAGACGGTGCCACACTTAGCTCTGCTCACTCCAAGGTATTAACTAACTACCAACAAACAAGTAATTAACTAACATAGCCAGCACTGCAACAGTGCAACTTAATTTGTTTGTAATTAACTCTTCAAGAACTTTGTTTCATGTGGTGTGCATTTGTTTCTTTACTTTGGCAACTAGGACTGCAAGGATGGCAAGAGCAGGAGAGGGAAGAGGGCCAGCAATAAGGAGGTGGAGGAGAAGAGCACCACCGAAACTGATCAGGAGGAAGCACCCAAGGGGTACATCCATGTGAGGGCAAGGAGAGGCCAAGCAACAGATAGCCACAGCCTTGCAGAGAGGGTATGTACAGTGCACACAAACTTTTACCCTAGGGTGCAGTTTGGCTCACAGTTTCTCCTGACCTCTTCTTCTTGGTGGCATTTTTCTCTCTCCTTAGGTGAGGAGGGAAAGGATCAGTGAGAGGATGAGGCTGCTGCAAACGCTGGTCCCTGGCTGTGACAAGGTCAAATTAGTCAATTTCAGTTGCTTGTAGTAAGATCTTGCTTCATGCATGCATCGCTGGCTCTAACTTTGATGTTGCTTTTGTGCAGGTTACTGGAAAGGCCCTCATTTTGGATGAAATCATCAATTATGTGCAGTCCCTGCAGAACCAAGTTGAGGTAAGCCAAAGGGCCAAAAAGATTTGATTAGCCAAGAAGCAATGATGCTTAATTGTGACAGTTTTCCTTTGAGAGTTGCTGACCAAATGACATAACGACAAGTTCTTTGTTGTACCTGTGGTGCAGTTCCTTTCCATGAGGATTGCTTCCATGAGCCCAGTATTGTATGGCTTTGGACTGGACAGTGATGGCCTCCATGACCAGACACAAGTATGGTTTAACTAAAATCACTTACACTAACTATATATATTTATGCCTAGCTTGATTTCAAGATGTTTAAAAATTTCTTGTGTGAAATGTTGCTTCTTCAGAAGATTGGAGGCATGTTCCAAGAAGCCCTAGCAGTGCCTGCTCCAGTGCTGAGCCAAGCTAGCCCAGCTCCATCTCAAGCCATCATGGACAGCAGCACATCCTACTCACTGCAAGGCCAGGGGGGCATCTCTTTCTCTCAGGTTGGCATGCATCCCCCTCCTCTCTTTGCATGCAAAATCTCAAATTAGTAACTCTGGCCTCAAGTAAACTCAACATTTTTACCCAACTGTGTGCATCCTTTTTCAGGACAATGGCAGTTACTTGATGCAATCAGTGGGGGAGCAAAGACAGGAGCTACTCAATCAACTGGTGTTCAACAACATGTGCTCTTTCCAGTAGGGGAAGAGTGAGAGAGAGAGAGATATATATAAAGCAAAAGGACCCCACATTGACAATAGGTACTGCATGCAAGCAACGTTCATCAATTGGATGCCTATCAAATTTACCACTGCTTGTGCAATCTTATATCTGAAAATTAAGCTAAACTTACGGTAAAAAATTTAAGCTAAACACTATTTAAACTTAATCTTGATTATTTATCCTAATACTCTCTTTAACTTCTGACCTGAACAGGACGAAATAATGCTGCAAGATTGGTAGGATCAGCACTAGATGAGTTTGAGATGTTGGATCTAGTGATCCATCCCCTTGTCTGGATGCAGTCTACAACAAGTGGAGTTTGCTACACATTTTCAAAATCTTGTAATATTTGTAGCGAGCAGCACCTTAATTAGGCATTGTCCATGAACATTCCTCAATGGCTTCACTGTCATCACCATATATTGTAGTCCTCTTTCGAGCGATCAGCTGTTAATATAAAAGTGAGCTCTTCAATTCTGCTGTTCAAAACAGTGACTTCCAGTCGCAAGATTGTCATATCTTTACAATCTGAGAATGGGGATTCTTCTACTGTTGCAGTTCAATGATTTCAAGGCAAAGAGAAATGGCATTTTCAGTGGATGCTAAGTTTGTTCCCTTGCTCTCGTGCATCAGTTATGGGTAGAGCAGGCCATGAACAACCTGTGAATTGACTTCATGTCCTTCAGCCTTCTTTGACTAGCTGGATATAATCATGAGTGCTCTTGAATCATTTGCACAGATTATATATTATTTATCCTATATCATTTCCAATGAAAAAAAGTATCATTAAATTCAGAGTTCTGAATACAGTGGAACAGAAAAGTATAGGATGAAACAATGTCCCAAGCAAAGCTAATTCTTACGAACAAATGGTTGTGAATTTTTTTACAGTGAAGTAACAAAACTATCCATGCTATTAGCCAGTGGACCCTGCACATTAAGCAGGCCATGATTCCTCTTGAGATTTGTTTTGTACCATGGGAACAGCTTGCTCCTTCCTAAATGCCTAGACACAGCACAGACACCTCCCCGTTCCGATCCACCAATCGGTTCGGTTCTTGACGCCATTGAATGAGCTTGTCCGCAAAAGGGAACGCACCAACCATCGTGTTGGTTGCACCTGCCAATCGGCAAACTACTGTACTCCAACAACATCCATCCACATGCAAACATGTCTACTGTCCAAACTCTGAATCTTAAGTAATGAGACACACATACAAGTATACAACCATACACTACACTTTCCAATTTGGTGATGAACATTCCAAAGAAAGATGAAGTCAGATCGACATATGATATCTTCCGATGATTAACCAATCTGGTCAATTAACCGGTATCGTTGCAAGAGATCGAGGGGACATGCATATATGAATTGAAGCAGTAGGGACGAACTGATCAGAACCTTAATTATGCTATAACTGTTTTACTCTTCTTCCTACCTACATACATATCTGTGGTCCTTAGCGATGGTGATAAGATTACGAGTACATGTTAGGTTTCCTCTAGATCCAAGTTACCTATAACCACCACGTCATGTGCCTTGTTGAGCATTGATATGCCTGCATGCCATGGGAAACATTGTTGCTTCTGGAACCTGATCATTCATGTACATTGCCACTATGCTAGCACTAGTATTACAGGTATGACCCATCCTAATCGTGTCAGTGTTTCTCATGGATTCTATCTCTACCTTTGTGTCTAAGATCAGAGAAACATCAGTTTTCAAAAAGAAAAAGAAAAAAGAGAAGAAGATCAGAGATACATTGGTAGTTCTCACAATGCAATGTCTGAAAAGATCATTCCTTCCTTGTGGTAAGCATGGGCCGAGACAACTTTAATCGCTAGTTTTATCGCCTAATTTACTAACTTTCAGAGATTAGTTCTGTCCCATTTAGATGATAAGTAGAACATGAATGAACTGAAACACGAGGCGAAGTCACTCTGATGCACACAGCAGTAGAAATGCTGGTGATCATGCTGCTGCTGTCTGCTCGTCGTAGACATGAATTGCGATGGTTTTCCTACAGAAGTGGAATCAGAGAAGAAGACTTCTGACAGAACAAGGTATGCACTGAAAAAATGAATTTGGTGCCGAGATATGAGATCACTGCAATTAACAATTCGCAGGACCTGTATGTTTGTTCAAGTATGTATTACGTATGTTTCATCGATTTACACGTCTAGGACACATATATGTATTCTTATTAAATAAGGCACGCCGTGTTGGATTGAACCCGGGATAGGAACTCACGCGCTTTTTTCAACGTACCAACAAACAACATGTCGCCGTTAACACATCAAGGAAAACCGTGTAAGCCCCGCAGACATCGCGACGGATCGGTCGATCAATCATTGAACGAATCATGCAATGCGCCCTGCTTGGAACCGGACCGGATCAATAAAACCATCGAGGCGAGAGACGATGTTGACGGCGACGACCGCCGCCTCGCCGATTCGTTCTCTGGAACCGACGCGAACAGTCACCGACACGCGGGTCCTGCCGCCCTTCCTGTCAGTGACTGCTAGAGCACTTGAACACTATTCACATGGCTGCCCGTGACATGACGTGCATGGATGGCGGCATTCGATCGGGTGGTGTGGTGTAGGTCCGGGCCCGGCAAGCCGACAGGTCGCCGGAGCTGGGCCGGCCCGACGATGGAGGTACATGGCTGCATGGGGCAATGCATGCATGGCGTGCCCATGTCTACAAGGTGTGGGTTAACCACACGGCCGGCCACCCTTCACAACACTAGTGGGGGCAAATCAATAATGTCATTGCACGTTTCTTTGTTTAAGCCTGTTCATCATATCGACTTTCTCTCTCTCTGAATCTCTGAATCTGTGATTGATATCCGTTTCTCCCTCCAACCGAGCCTGCTCATGTGTGTCTCACATGTTGGTGGCTGCTGGTGTCTTGCCGTCTTGCAGCATGGCATTTTCTTCCCCATGAATGGCGAGTAAATGATAGTGCTACAAATGGATGGAAGAGGGAATTCAAATAGGAGCGACTTATATTAGCTGGAGGCCTGAAGCAGGTTTATTTAACAATTAAAAAGACTTGGGGTGATGCTGATTAATCTCCTCTGATCCCTCCTCAACTTGCTCTCCCCCCATGAATGGATTGTCTGAAGCCTACCTAAAGAATTCAGGACGGCAATGATGCATGCTCAGTTAGTGCTTCTGCAGAGTAAGTTTCAGAGCATCTATGACCATATTCATGTTTAAGAGGGATTGGATTGGAAGCTGTACTAGCAATGGGAAATCATGTTCCCCTTTCCTTGTAATGAACATATGTTATAGCAACTTTCAAACTAATTACTTCCTGTCAAGTCTATATAGATAGACACTGCACCTAGCAGGTCATGTCTGAAACTTAGCGTCAACTTTTCTCCCTGGATTGATCCCCTGTACGTGTTGCGTCCATGTCTTAAATTGGGCCAAGTTTCATCTTTCTTACAAGTCTCCCTCAATCATTTTTACACATATAAAAGAAAGCTAGACCAGCTATTGTTTTCATGGAAAGCTCAGTTCAGCAACAAATTAAGGTGCTGCTTAACTAAAATGAAAATAATGATATCCAGCATGCTGAATTGCTGATACAGTCACACGGTGGCAGCTTCATGAAGTGCCCTTGGGACACTACTGAAGTTGCATTAGCTGCACTGGCACTAGCACAGTAACCTGAATGGACATTTACTGTGAAGCACTCATTTGGCATCAGCCTCCTTGATCACCTTGAGGCTAGAGAGAGGCTGGGACGTCAGATTCAGAAATTTAATGTGAGAAAGCTATGATGCTACTCACACTCCAGCTACTAGCAGTATAGGTAGCTAGCTAGATAGCCAGGCCAGATAGGTGTGTGCCTGTACATAACTGACAGACACAGACAGACGGTGTTGCAATTGGCAAATCATTTGAAGTGTGACCAGCTGATGTGACCATCCTCCCATGATAGAATGATGCAGTAGCTAGCTAGATGCATTGCATTGCATTGCAAGCCTGATGAGAATAGGAATACATACATTTATATATATGATGCATAGCTTGCTTTTGTGCTAATCACATGCCTAGCTTGCCTAATGATGTCATTGTCTTTTCTGGTCTTGCCTGCCGTTTGCAATGCATTAATTAGGTCCCACAGCTATCTAGCATTCCATTTGTTTTCCCATTTTGCAGGGGTCAAGACAAGACACTGCTGCATGGGAGGCAAGCCCAACCTGCTACGTATATAGATGGCTTTTAATAGTTTTATCAGAACAGCTCCTGTATTGCAATCGAGTCGAACGAAGCTTGGCAGATCTTCTCTCTCTCTCTCTACAGAAGACATGCATGGACGTACCAGACAGTCTGAGCGTTGAGCCTGTCGATCTTGAATTCCTATATGCATGAACGCATGCATGTATTTGAGAAAAAAAAGATATTTATAGTCTTTTGACTAAGATTAATTTTAAATCTAGTCTCTAAAAAATATTAATGTTGAATTTGTCACCGCGATAGATCCGATAGGCGCCACGTATGACCCATCGCGCTGTCGGCCCGCAACGTCGAGCTGTCGCGCTCGCAGGCCACGATAGGCCCCTATCGCATTGGTGGGCCGCGACAGGCCATGGCCCGTGCGCGCTCAGGCTATCGCGCTTGGTCTACGCGATTAGTTTATTTAAAATAAATTTTCTATAATGTCAACATAGTTGTTGTGGTGTAGTGGTAACTATTCCTACCTCTCACTCATGTGACCTAAGTTCAAACTCCAGAATAAGCACTTTTCTTGTTCTTGTTTTTGTGGTGGAGGAGCAGCGGTGCTGGGCTGCCGCGGCCCAGCGGCGCGATACGGGCCTGTCGCGGCCCACCAACACGATAAGGCCCTATCGTGGCTTGCGGGCGCGATAGCTTAGCGTCGTGGGCCGACAGCGTGATGGGTCACACGTGGCGCCTGTCAGGATCATCGTGGTGATAAATTTGGCATTATCAGTTTTTAGAGGCTAGATTTAAAATTGATCTCACTTAAAGGGTTGTAAATGCTATTTTCCTATATTTGATGTATATATGTACACTGCATTTGGCAGAAAGGAGGAGGGCCGGCCGGTGGAGATCTCGCATGCAGCTGGTCACGTACGGCGTCTATATATTTCCGGTGCAGTGGGGCTCGACCGTGGGCCATCTTCATCTTGGCACAGAACGTGGAACGTGGGGGTCCAATCCACGTGCTGAATAGAGTACTACCATTAATTAGTCACTGACGCTAGCTGCCCGGTTGTAATTACCCAGCCTAGTTAACTTGTGTCTCTGATTAAGTGTACGTACTTTGTTTGCAAGAATTGAAGAAGAATCTTTTTATCCTAGTTAATTAAGGAGTATATATATGTGTGCGTTTGGAATTGGAGCATGCACTGACGTGTTTGACATCGCGACAGAAATTAATTAAGATGATCCTTGCTAGCTAGCTTGGCACGTACGTCCAAGACATGCGCGCGGGGCGCAACGGTAACCGATATCTATATCTACCTGGTCGGGCCAGGCCGGCCGGCCGGGCGCCAGCGGCCGTCGACATACGTCTTGAGTCTTGACCAGCCAAGGCAGAGATGGGCAACTGCATGCAACGCGTTCATCCCTCTCTGCCCACATGGATACGAATATACGATGATAAGCATGCATCATATTCTAAATAGTTTACATTTCAGATTAATTTTTAATTTATTTTAAATAAATAGAACATCATATAATTGTTTATTAAAAACTGTCTAAGATACATCTTGGACGTATCTCGAACGGTGCTTCAGCTCACGACCGTCTAAATAGATCTGGCCCATAAAAACCAATTAAATCTAGGTATATGTATTTCTGTACTCTAATACTCTCTCCTGCATACCCTTGCCACCACACCCTCTCGTCCAGAGCTCACCCCCACCTCACACCCTCTTCCTAGATCTCATCTCACTAGCATATCCCTATCGCCACACCTTCTCCTTCCATATCTCATCCCTGCAATCTTCTCCACCTTCGCGAGGTGCTCGACCGCCTCGCGCCGCCTACGCCAATTGCCGTGGACGTCGACCACGCCCACCACCATGCTTGTGCACAGGGATGGCCAGTGCTATGTGCACAGCACTGACATCGGTGAAGACGTGCCTGTGGGTATCGTGGCAACCCCAGCGAGTGCGTATGGCTTCCTGCTTGATATCTCTAGGCTCTATAAGTTCGGCATCAGATGCGTGTGTGTGTGTCTTATGCCCCATTTCCTAGACCTTAACTCGATTTACGGAGGAAGCTGTACTAGGTGCATCTGTTGTATGTCATTTTTCTCATTTCTTAACTTGTTTCTCTAAGAGTCTGTGTGTTTATTGTTTGTAGGTGACTCTAGAGGAGGACTGGGTGCTAGTGATGAAGAATGCCAACAATGCCAGTACATCCGGCTCGAGCGCTGCTCGGCGTCGAGGTCTTTCGCTCGTAAGCTCCACCCTCAGAAGGACGTCGACACTGCTGGCATCGTCGCGAGCTACGAGAACGGGCGGCCGCTGCGCCTCCTCCCTCCCTGACGACGCCCGCCGTAGTCCTCTCCACTAGATCGACGAGAGATAGCGGCGCCAGTGGCGCCTATTTTTAATTTTTTTTTGGAAAAACACATCCTAGAGAACCGTTTGTAATCTTCCTCTATCCAAGACGGCTCAAGAACCGTCTAGGATGACATCGTTGATATCCGTAATATATAATTTTAGATAGTTCAAAATACTGTTTGCGATGACGATTTCAAACCGTCTGGAGTAGAGATTTCAATAATAGTGATATAAGGCTCCACTGCAATAATAACACATGTATGCAGAGATATCCATAGAGAGAGAGAGGAGGAAGACAGACAGTAAGTCACCCATGAGTGGCAGGCCAATCCATGACGATGATGATCACCCATGCATGCATACGGCCTCGATGTACATACTCTATATAACACGTACACACGCGCGCAATACGCAATGCATGCATGTATTTAGACATGGACACAGCGAGCGCGCGGCACAGGCGTATGGGCGCGCGGCGCGGCGCATGGTCCTGCCGTCCGGCCGGCCGGCCGGCCGCCGCGCTCTGTCTATTGCATGCATGCATGCATGAGCGCGCTGCGGGCCACCGCGCGCATTATATATGTGTCATGCATGCACTGGTCCAACTGATACTTGAGCAGGTACCTACGTGCGTACATTTCAGCGATGAACACGCAACTGACTCCACCGATACGTACTCAGGAAATTAATTGAATCTGCTCGCATCAACTGATCACAGTCAGTGCATGGTCCGGTACGTGCATGTCAAAATTAATCCATGCGTGCCAACTTGATATATATATACGTAGGTAGGGATGGATGGGTGTGCCAAGGGCGTCCATCATCTCATAACTTGTAGTCGTATATCTGTAATCGGCACGGTACATCTCAATGTATTGGAATTGGACCCTTTGCACAACCTATGCCTATATATATATAATTATATAATTATATAATTATATAATTATATATATATATATATATAATTATTATAATAGAAACAATATTAAAAACAGAGGTGTTAATAACTCGATGGCTAAGTCACGATAATATTAGGGCTGTGTATGATAGCCTATACCTATATATATATTGTTGTTGTCGTAAGAATAATAAATAACACTAAAGACAGGGGTATGATAGCTCGATGGCTAAGTCACAGTAGTATTCGGCTGATGGTCTTATGAGAAGGTCGTTATACACTCAATAAAATGAGACACATTGATGTTTTTGAATAGGTTTAGCTGTCTCATGGAGCACGACCTAATCCTATATCGAGAGAGGAACCCTGTAAGCAACTTGGCTAGAGACTTGGGCCATGGGCGACTTTCCAAGACCACTTCTAGAGTTCTCGGTCCGCGATTTGGAGCTCTAGGCCTCTCTCATGATATTTTCTTGTTTATGGGATGGATTTTATATCCCCATGGATGGTTTATATAGGCAAGAGACCCATAACAAATGATTATGGATACCGAGAGTGAGAGAGGGGTAATTTTTGTAAAATGGCTCATGAGTCAATGGTGGACTAGGAAAGAGGGGGTGGTTCATAATCTATGGTGGATTAGCCCTCTTATATACTTTCTAATGTGTCTGTTTGATTAACTTTTTAATTGCTTATTGACGTGATCTTGTGTGACGTAGATCCCAATTAGCCTAAACTGCCGAACGGCCCAACAGCCCACTCCGTCGCTTTCGACAGCCCAAAACAGTTAGATTAGCCTGGATGAGCGCGAGCGTGAGGCTCATCTATTGGCGGAGATCAAATAAATGAGCCAAAAACATACCACAGCAGTTCATACATGTGCATGCATACAGATGAATCCAAATTAGCCGACATCAGCAAAGATTCCCTCCATTTTAAAGATTCAAAATTTTTTATCTCTTAAACCGTGTACCCGATCCACGATCTGTTTTCACCATTGAGTTTATCTCGACAAGAACTTCAAAACTAGATCTCACTTGGGCATACTTCGATGACTTTTTTTTCTGAGGTCAGAAGTTACCAGCTAGTAATATGTGAGTTACCGGACTATTTGCATGTAGTTATCAGCATATAATAATGACATCTTGACGTATTTTTAAACTCGATTTTAGAAAATGATGTCGGTATATACTTATCCAGTTGGTTCACTATAGTCATCTGACTAATTTTATCGAGTTCTCACCACATAATAATGCATTCTCCGCACCCATCTTTAAGAAAACAGTGTCGATGTATACTTATCTGACTAGTTCATAGTAATTATTAGGCTATTTATCTATTGATATCCCGTAATAATATATTCCCCTCGTTATAAATAATTATCACCATTATGTGTTGCTAGAAAGTTCAGTAATTAAATAGTTACCACCATAACGGTGATGTAGTTACCAGACCATCTACTGAGAAGTTATCACTATTATACTAATGTAGTTACCAAGTCACGTAATAAATAGTTACCTAGCTAATCCGCGCGTATTATTAGGTGGATACCCTCTATACAACAAGTAATTACAGCTAGTATTGTTTGTTTTACAACAGAATAAACTAATTAACTAGATAAATCTCTTATGCACAAACACCAAGTTAGGTTGCTGGACTTACCAATGTACATTGTTAATAGTATATTCTAGGACACCGAACGAGCAAATACTACTATCAATTACTAGACATAAGCACCATGCACTCATGAATCATCGGGATGGAGACCCTATATGTAGGAACAAGAAAATCACTAGGCATATTATGTGTACTATGAGATTTAGGTATACTAGAGCACTAGAGACAAATCATTGCTGGCGTCACTCAACTTACACATGAACTTGACTTGAATGTGTGTTTAACCTTTCTGAGAAGTTCTATCAAATATGTTAAAGGTGGACAACGAGGTTCAACTACTTGATAACTCGGTACTAATAAGGTGGGTAACTAATGCATTGCCGTGTGGTGACTAAAGAATCTGAAAAAAATATCATCCAAACATATTCGAGTGGGATCTAGTTTTGAAGCTCTCGTCGAAATGAAGCCGATGGTGAAAACGGATTGTGAATTGAGTAGACCATTTGAGCTATAAAACATTTTTAATTTCTAAAAATGAGTTTTTATAGTGCTGACATCATTATTTTGTTATTTTCCCTGTGTGCATTTAGCAATGCACCCTGCGTACACTTATTTCTCATTGTGTGTCCTTTTTCTGTCTACTCATCATAGAATAGAATATTAGATCAACTGAACGTAGTAGATCAGACAGCGCGTGCAATGTTCGTGCGTTAAGCCAGTTTCAGAACGTTCTAAAAGTAGATTTTCTGATATGTCTATATATGTATATTTATAGAGATATAACCAAGCTGTCGCTGAGGCTGAATCTTAGTAGCAAGGGTCCACAATCTGCAATTACCCCATCCCATTACTGCAGGACACCCAGGATGCACTTCTTCACGAAATGTGTCATGTGATCCTGTGTCCAACACGCATTCGTTGCTTCAGAAAGGACGGTAACAATGTCGTCTCAGACCGTGGAAATGTGAATTCACTACGATAGTCTTTGAAAAAGAACAAGAAAGAAAATCACTGGAACAGATGAACGTACGTGCAGCGAACGGTTTTCTTCGTCTTTAATGCACAAGGCAAAAGAGTTGGGAATGGAGTACATATTTCATCACACGTTGATATTTTGTCACACATGCATGCATGGACAATTTGTACATCGTAGTACGTACGTACTATATATGGTGCTTTGTTTCTGGCAAACATTGCATGTATCAAGCATGACGAGGGAGCTTTGTTTCTGGCAAACATTGCATGCATCAAGCATGACGAGGCCAGGATGATGTCATCCGTGAGTGACAGCTGAGCTCTACCATGCATCTGGGGGACTCTAGATCTTGTCATTTCTCTGCATGCGTCTAAGCTCTAGACGAGTACCGTTCCTTCAACAGTTGCGAGCTAGAGGACAGCTACATTACACGTGAACGCTTGTAGACAGATAAAAGGCAGATGAACTGCAGCGTCGGCGCATGCAATTTGCTCTTAGATGTTCTTCACCTGGTATACGTAGTTAGGAGGAAGTACCTTTGATGAAGCAAGATTGAAAATGCTGTAGTCAGCACGTACCATGAATGGCAGGCAAAGGTAGCTAGCCAAGCTATTGCCCTTTTGATCAAGTAAGTGAAGGTAATGTAGCTACTGAACCAGGAGTGCAGTTTTTCCCCACCTACTTGGGCGTCCGTCTACTATCTGGCACATTTATTATACTTCAAGATTCGTATCAACGACTCACAATATAATTTATATTAGCATTATGACATTTCAGCTCTATTTAGACAATCGAAGTGACCTTGGCACATTTCATCCCTTCCCTTCGAGACACTCTAAAAGATCAAGATGTCGGCTTAGAGGAGAGGGGTGAATAGGCGACTGACAAACTTTATAAATTTAAAGCTTAACTACACTTATGTGAACTTAAAGATTGTCTAATGCAAGAGTTATATGAACACCACTACATACTAGTCAAAGACAAGCATAATAATAGTGCAATAAAATTAATGCTTGCAAGTAGCAAAGGATATAAAGAAATAACGAAGAGGACAGGAAAGTTTTCTTGCCAGAGTTTGGAAGTAGTAAAGGATATAAAGAAATAACAAAGAGGACAGGAAAGATTTCTTGCCGGAGTTTGGATCATTGGGGGAATCCTACGTCTCCATTTAGGGAGCTCAATCATTTTGATGAAGAGTTGGCTTCCACTGAACCCTTTATCCGTCAAAGGCGCACTTTGTGTCTCCTCGACCTCTTTTGGTGATTCTTCCCTTTCGGAGGCAGATTCAAACCTTCACAAACTTTTTGAGGCTCACCACAACTTGCTTAGGAGCTCTCAAGCACTCTTAGCCATCTAAAAAATCCTAACCTCCAAGAGTAACAAGTGTCATGAAGAACTTTGAGATAAACTCAATGCTTTAGTGCTCAACTAATCTCAACACTCACTCCCTTGAGACCTTCCTTATAAGAATCAAATGTTTGAGGCTTGAGGAAAGTAGATAAGGTTTGATTTGGCAAAGAGTTTGGCGTGGAAGAGGTAGTGTGGGTATAAATAGCCCACTCATAAAAAACTAGCCGTTGCCTGAAAATATACATGTCCAGAGAAATGGACTTTCACCCAGAGTATCCAAGATCTAACCCGATGGCTACTTTTGAATGCCTAGAGAAACGAACTACAGACTTCGGATTGAATTTTCCCGGAGTATCCGAGAAACATCCGGACACTCCCGTGGTAACAGAAACCCCCTAAAAATGAATGGCACGTCCGGAGATATGGCCAGACATCCTGATTATTCGAGAGGAACTTCGAACACTCCAGGGTTCGAGACAGAAAACCCCTCAAAACAGATATCACTCTTAGAGAGATGCCTAGATGGTCCGGACCTCCGGAGTATCCGACAAAAGTCATCCTTGGCTAATGCTCATTGGAACAACAGCATTAACATGTAGTCATAAACAAAAGAAAAGCAATTTCAGCCTAGCATGAGCAACAAGGACCACTCATGCTAGCCAAGGAGACTGCCCATGAGACCACACCAAGGCTCATGCCTCGCATGCCAAGCCTTGAGGGAGGAAGAACACACAGGCAAGTCATCCTTGGCTATCAGAGATAAGGCCCTTGCTGCCATGTAAGGCTGCTTCTCTGCTCATTACCACTATTGAACTTGCTTCCGTTCTTGATGTGCAGTACTGCTTGCAGTCAACCTCTATTTATATGTACATCGTAGAGAACCATATCTAATCCTTGGTGCATGTAGGCTCCAAAAGAGTATCTTATCATTACAGCCTTTTTAGCTAGTAGAATATATTCCAGATTAGTCAACTTTTATGGATATGTCAAATAGGATTAGATACAGCTTTGTGTTGCATATGTAGGGCATGGGGATCTTTTTTCCTCCGAATTTTGTGAAATGAGGACATTTTGACCCTCTGACTTTTTTAGATAATGAAATTTTTTATTCTTTGGTCTTTGCATCCGAAAATGATTTCTGATATGATGCTTATGAAATCTTTTTAAAGCTGGCTAGCATTATCGCATATCTTCGCGAAAAAGACAAGATGTTAAATTTCATTTGGACTATATCTATACTAGTGGTAGTTTTCATGCAAAGTTGACAATTGACGATATCAATTTATCTGGGGATATCTTTGCTGAATGGCCAGATGTTTGGGTCTGATGTTTTCCCATTGGTGTTTTCTCTTAGTGGAAATGAATAAGCAGATATGAGAAGGTGAAGCATAATTTTTTATATACGTTGTCCGCGGCTTCGCGCCTCACTGTAGTTTCTTTTTTCTTTAAGAATACATGGCTAACAGTAGTTCAATTCAATTGTCTATGTTTTTAAAAAAAATTCAGATGTGCCCCGGCACTTTGGGAAACTAGTTGTTCATAAATATTCAATTTTTTGTATATGTACTCCCATGTAATTTTTTTTAACTATTACTCAATTATCTTTGGGTTTTTTCACGTAGCTTCTAGTGTTCGGCTAGGGAGTTTTTGTTGCTTTTCTATAATAATTGTGGAGCTGTGTACACGAAAGTACAAAGGCCGATATTCTTTGTACGTTGTGTCACCTTGATACTCGTTCAAAGAAATAAATTATTTAATAAAAAAAGTGATCCAGTGATGTCCATGGGTCCTAGCTTCAGCATTATTTTATTTTATTTTTTAAGAAAAATTCTATTTTTGATGTCTCAACTATTCCCAAAGTCTAATTTGGTCCCTCGACTTTGCAATGAATATTCTTGGTCCTTAAAGTGTGAAAAACGTCTAGATTTGATCCCTTACCCTAATGAGAGTGGTTTTGACAATGACGTGACGGTGGTATTATACACGTGTCAGCTAAGTAAGCACAAATTTTTTATAAAAATATCAAGAAAAATGGGAAATAATCAGAAAAAATAAAAAAAGAAAATTTGGAGATTTTTTTTGAAAATTCAACTAATTCAAAGAAAATCGAGAAAATACAGAGTTAAACATTCAAAAAAATAAAAATAAAAATATCAAGAAAAGCAGGGAAAAATTAAAAAATAGAAAATTTGAAGGAAAATCAGAAAAACCTAGGAAAATTAAAAAATTCAGGAATATTCTAGAAAAGTTGTTGAAAAATCTAAGTATTCTAAAAACAAAAAATGTAGAGAAAGGAAACCTTTTGAATTCTATCGAAATACAAAATATTTTTGAATGTTAAGTATTTTTAGAATATCTAGAATCTTTGTAACTTTTTTAAAATATTTTTTTTATTTTTTATTTTTGCTTTTTTCAATCTTTTGTGCTGCTGTGCTGCCACCTGTGTGAAACAATCGGCACGTTATCGTCAAAACCGTTTTCAGTGGCGCAAGGGATCAAATTTAGATGATATTATAAGACGGAGGGAGTATATGCGATACGACCAAGGGAGCTTCAGCTTGAGAACTCTGAAAAGATTGAGGTATAATACAGCTGTGTACAGTACATTACACCTGAAGATTTGTACAGAGTTGGAGAATACAATAGTGCTAGTTTCCTAAAAAGAAGAATACAATAGTGCTAGCGTGCTACGTCTACTGTATTACAATGTATTAGCTGCTACACATTACTAGTAGAGCAAAACCTGAAGTCTCCTTGGTTGACTTCCTTTTTTGATAAAAGGGAGTAGGTCCCCGATTTCATTAACCAAACCAACCATATGGAGACAATATTCATTACAAAGGTTGACAAAAACAAAAGGACCAAATGGCATCCAGCCATTTGCAAGAGTTTGACATGCAAAATTGACACCATATAATCTAAGAGTACAAAACAAAGAGTATTTATCAAAAGTATTATGAGAAGCCAATGTAGATCCTCGGCTCCAATATTCCTTGATTATCACATTAAACGATGATTTATTGCATGCTAATACTGGTACTGTATCTACGTACTCATGCTGGTTAGTGATTTGCAAGTCCAATTTGTGTCATATATCGCGCCGTTCGAAAACGCACTTGTGTTTGAATTCCTGGCAAGTCCTTGGATTAACTCTCTGGCCCGGCACTGATTCTTTCTCTTGCATGCTGCGCTTCAAGCACACAAAAATAAGATGGTTGGTTTTTTGTTAGATAATAAATAAGATGATTGGTGCATGCAGAAAGTATATATAACAAAGTACAGAATTTAAACACATGAACGACGCACGTACGTACTTGCCTTAGATAGCAGCAACGCAATGTGTTTCTTTTCAGAAAAAAAATCGATATCGACTCGATCAGGAGTCATCAGGACTCCCATATAATTAAGATAATGCTAATATTACTAATAAACTAATTAAAGACGATAGCATGGAGGAAGTCGATCGATATAAACTGGAAATCACTTAATCAATGATCATACATATGCATATGCGTGATAAATTAAGATGGCCGGATTAATTATGGAATTAGAGACAGACGCGTAGCATGGACGTACCCAGGCTAGCCAAGGAGACCGCCTGTGAGATCACATGTGAGAGATCGAGTTCACAGGCAAGTCATCCTTGGCTACAGAGGTCAGCTCTTATCACCATGTATGGCGTCTCCTCCATCTTCCTCCTTCCTCTTCGTTATATATCGATCTCTGACGACTTGGCTTAATTGGTTAATTTTTGTGTTCTTCAGACCCCATGCATGGCCACCTATTTATAACTTGAGAGTCTCGTCTCTTCTCTTAGCTTTGCCTCAGGAACATATACATGCAGATCGAATATGTTCTTGTAGTGATTGGAGGCTCACTTTCTGGTATTTAAAGTGGTTGCAAAGTCGGCAATATTTCCTACTTATCGTCGCAGCGAGAGCGAGCTAGACACGTATGCACGTTGACCTTGGCACCAGCTGAATCTACCCAGCTATCATATATATGGTCCTATAATCCTATACTCCTATATAGATGCCTGCCCCTACGATCAACTACAAAGTAAACGGGTTCCATTATCTGAAAATAACGGAACACTGCATCTGTTTCCCAGTGCACGCAGATCTATATAGATGCATGCATGCGAAAAAGAAGAAGAGTATGTTCGATCAATTGATCCATGCCTTGGATGCTCACTTTAAGCTTGATCGTAAGTTTTAATTGGCCACGAAATGTAGGGAATCTGCTGGTCTCAGTTTTCTGAAACCTTAATCTGTTGTTTTCTCCTCCTTTGAATGAAATCCTAACAGAGAGCTAGCTGTTATTCTTCAGTGAAAGGAAAAAACAGGAGATATGCATGCATGAGTGCCGACCAAATATATGATACGTGATTTGGCAATGATGATTGATGGGAAATGGAATATTTCCTGCTCATCTTGGCAAAAGATAAGAAAATAAAATAAAAGGCGGCATGCATCCAGCGCTAGCTGACCTTGAGAAAGTAAGATCGAGGGATATCATACCATGAGCAGCGCAAATTCAATCTTTACACTTATATATACCAACCAGTCATCAACTTGTGCACATTCACGTGCATCAATTTTGGAGACGTTATTGTTAAATACACTAATTTCTAGTTCATCATAAATTATATAGAAGTATTATTTTCATCGTATATGTGTATTTTTGTTATGCTCCCAAATACATGCAAGATGAGATCGATGTGCAGTTTGTCATTTAGTTGATCTCTAATTCTAATACAGATCTTTGGTTAATCTATATTTTTTATCTGCTTAATATGAACCATTGTATTATTTCTTCCAATTAATTTGGAAATATCCTATTTGTTGTTTTTATTATTTTTGCTTAATTCGTACTATCTTCATTTTTATAAGGTGAATTTTGATCAAGCACGGGCATTAGGAAGCGATGAAACCAAAATATTTACTACCTCTATTCTCAAATATATGTCATCATGGGATGCGCGCAGTCAACTTTTTAAAATTTTGACCACTAAGATGTATAAAAATACACCATTGATGCACTCTGAACATAATGTCATTAGATTCGTTATGCAAAATTCTTTCAAAGTATGCGTTCTTTATTATTTTTGATAAACATATCATGGTCATAAATCATAGTTAAAGTAGTGTGTGAGAGACTGTGAAAAGTCAAAGATGACATATATTTGAGAACGAAGGAAGTACATCAGTTAGAGAGATTGGATGATCGAGATCTTTTTTTTGTTAATATGATTTTTCAATGTATATGTATTTATATATAACTGCTATTCTACTTCTTTGACTAGAATAAGGTAATCTATACGTAGTTGAAAAAACAGTAATCCACACGTGGTCGTCGAAATCATGTATACAAAATCGTGATTTTGATGGAATAGTGGTGAACAGTAAACATTGTAAACTAGCTTATTTATAAAATTCCATAAATATTGGACCGTAAATTAGAAATATCATAAATTTATGTAAAGGATATCTTAAAATTTTGGGCGTAGATTAAACTATTTTAGACGTAGGAGCTAGTAAAATATCATAATTGTATATATATATATATATATATATATATATATATATATACGGCAGCGCTAATCTGCTCGTGAGCGCAGAATAGCTTATTCTGCGCTCCGGCCGAAACGCGCCAGACCGAGCCAGCCACGCGGAACAGTAATTTTATGTGTATCGAGTAGTAATTTGCGGACGGGATTTTACTGCTGAGATTTTAGCGTGACTCAGAATTACTACATTTTGCGATAGATTTTACGATATCTTATACACAACTTTACTGCCTCGCGTGCATCTCGACTGTGAAAACCTTCTGAGTTTAGCAACTTTCTACTACCTTTTGTGATAGATTTTACGACATCCTATACACAACTTTACTATCTAACGCACATCTTGACAGTAAAAAAATTCTAAGTCACGCGCAGTCCGTTTTATAATTGAATAATAAATAATGAGGTGGTGAGATTTGAACCGTGGACCTAATACATGTTACTCTTCTCTTCTAACCAACTAGACTATGCAAATGACTGTGAATAAACAGAAGAAATATTTCTATTATAGAAGAAATATTCCCCTAATCCGTTTTAGTTGAAAAAATAAGGACGAGGCGGGATTTGAACCCTGGACCTCACGCATGTTGCTCTTCTCTACTAACCAACTGGGCTACACAAGTGATTGTGAACAAATGGAAGAAATATTTCCTTTCTATTATAGAACGATCAGACATGCAGTAAAATGATGGCCGCGAGATCGTAATATCGTGTACATATAATCATAATTTTGCGACACGCTTTATACAAAAATTACTACAGTCCTGAGTTTTACGCTGACACATGTTGTTTTACTACTCGAAAGACATAAAATTACCGTATTTTACATGTGAAGTTACATGACTGTGAGCGATCTGTTCGACAGTAATATAGTTCGATGGATTTACTATATCTACTGAATAGTTTTACGGTCAGTGGTGAAAAGGTGGGACGTGGTGGGTTTGGGCTGGCTGGCTCGGTCGGTTGGCCAGCGTGTAGAATAGTTATTCTACTCTCAGCTGTAGATTAGGGAATCTATATATATATATATATATATATGTATGTATGTACTATTACTATTATGGGAGTTTCTAGCTATTTTCTCTTAGGTAGGCATACATGTGAGCCTCTGAAAAGTTATTATAATTTTTACTTCCTTTCAGAGAAGAATTCTGGGATTTTGCCAGAAAAAGTAGACTACTTAGGAGTAAATATTACAACGTTTTTCTATGTTCCTTTGTGTCCATTAACTACAGATCAGACGTCAGAGAGAAATTGCGCGTTTCACAAAAAGAAGAGGAGAAATTGGGATGATGCGATGGATACGTATTTGGCATATTACCTTAATTGTTTATACGCGCGCGGCTTTATTTGATTAAGATAATCTCTTGGGATTTGCGAGTCTAAGATAACTACTCACTAATTTTTACTCCCTCCATTTTCTCGTCGTTAATTTTGGACATCTGTGTGATCTTCGATGCACACGTTTGACCATCACTTTTGTAACTAAATGTTAAAGAAAATCACTGGAAATAATGATGCAGAAGCGCACAAGGAATCTATCTAAATATTATTTTCTTAGTAGCCAAAGTTTCAAAATGTGCACAAACAAATGATTAATTATTTTTATATTTTCTTTTTACACAATGGAAGAACTTTAAGGCTCCATCTGGTTTAGGGTTAAAAAGGTAGGTTAGAAACTTAACTCACACTTTTAGATTATGCAAGGTTACATTAACCCGTTCAAAACCATTTAAACCTTGTAACCAGGATTAAACTAACACATCAATAATGTGGAATTGAATAACTTAACACTATACAATCAACTCTTCTAGTTTCGAAGTTAAGCTAATATATCTGCGTTAAAATTTACTAACCTTGTTAACTTAACTCTAAGTTAAACATAACCTAATTCTTTTTAGATAATGAAAGAGGTGTGTTTCTTCTGGCAGAGGCCATCTTTACCAACAAACTAACCATTAACAGAGCGGTAGTATTTTTTACCATCTCTATAGATCGGAAGGAGAACTTCGAATCCTTTACATGCTCTTAATTTTGCTCTTTTACATCTACAAGACTGCATGCATACATATGCAGCTCCTTAATTTGAGCGCGGTTGGCGTCGGATTTCTCCTCCCACGTCGATCGCCGCCGCGCTCCGTGAGACTACATGCAGAGTCTCGTAAGAATTCTAATTCGCCACCGGTGCCATGTGATGATACGGACAAGTCCGCATTTGAGGCCTCCACCACCATCCTCATCGGCAACGGCCAAACGGCCAAATTTTGGACGTCCAGATGGCTACAGAATATATCACCGCGCGAGATCACCCCAGAGCTATTCACTCTTGTCAGAAGAAAACACAGGTCGGTGGCCCAAGAGCTAGAGGGAAACAAATGGCTCAAGTCTCTCCGAGTTATTCACACGACAACACAGGTTCATCAGTTCCTATCACTATGGAACCGTATCCAAGACGTCCAGATCAATAGCCAAGTACCCGACCGTATCTCCAGGCGATGGACAGAAAATACTCAATACTCCGCCAGATCGGCATACAGGTTCCAGCACATAGGAAAATATGCCACCTTCGACGCTTCCACCATATGGACGGTTGACGCAGAGCAAAAATGTAAAATCCATGTTTGGCTCCTTATCCAACAGCGAATTCTCACGGCAGATAAACTAGAGAAAAGAGGATGGGAGAATGGCTCTATATGCACCTTATGCGGAAATCAAACGGAGACAGCTCTTCATATTTCCATTGGATGTCCCTTCGCTAGACATGTGCTACGGAAAGTGGCCACTACGAACAAGATAGACCCTGATACTCTTCTTCACACCAATCAAGAAAACCTATCCAAATGGTGGCACTTCAGCTGCACTGCGGCAACAAAGAAAGAAAAGAGGAAACGATACGGGATCATTGCATACGCGCTATGGAACATTTGGAAAGAGAGAAACGCTCGTATCTTCAACAATGAATACAGTGACGTCCATAGAGTGGCCGGAAAAGCTCAAGAAGACATAATCGCTAGGAGATTAGCTTTCGGTCGAACTTCAAATGATACTGGAGACCCCTCCGTCGCCGTGACTTAGTCCTTAGTCCGTAATTGTTTTTTCGGTGCTAGCTGCCTCCCGGCATTTCTGTATATATCAAACCTCGTACTTTATTTTGTTTCATCTTCTAATCTATGAGAGAGGCAGAGCTCCTGCCATGTTTCTTCGAAAAAAAAAGAGTTCTAATTCGCCATCGCGATCAACTAATTAAAATCAGATTTCTCTATATATAGCTAGCTTGGTCAGACTGGCTAGCACTTCATTTGTCCTGATAAAAGCTGCGCTTTAGATTGCAGGGATGCGCATAAGATCAAGCAATAATTAATCCAAACATAGATCACGCACACACAGATATACACAACGACCAGACCATTAAACGAGGGACGAGGAAGAAGAACATGCAGCCTTCTGCAAATCCATTCACAGAAATAGACTAATTAAGAGAGATGCGATTTAGCCTAGCATGAGCGATAAGAGCCACTCAGGCTAGCCAAGGAGACTGCCCATGAGACCACACCAAGGCCCATGCATGCATTATTAATTAATTGCCTGCCAGGCCTTGAGGGAGGAAGAACACACAGGCAAGTCATCCTTGGCTATCAGAGATGAAACTCTTATCGCCATGTAAGGCTTGCTCTCTTCTCTACTAGTACTACTCATCATCATGTATTGATCTTTAGCTGCTTATGGATCACTAGCTCTCCTCTCCTCGTGGCTCTGTGTTCCGATGCTTCCTTTCATGCCAATTTATAGTACCTTGTAAAGCAAAGAACAACCTAATTATTCTCAGATGCATGACAGTATGACACAGATGCATGGCAACCATATCTCAAGAATCTCTCGTCATGTTATCTAGAATATGTTAGAATTAATGGGTTAGGTCTAAACTAGTTCTACATTTAAGTCTAGATAAATCCCAAAGATCCACTCATGCATGGTAAGGACTAGTGGATTTAGTCACATATTGCTAGTTGAGGTGGAGGAAGATCACCTTATAAGGAATGATGTTTCACACCTCTTCAAAGCAATGTGAGAAGAGAAAGGGAAATACCACACGTGCTCGCTCGCCTCGCCTCGCCGGGTGTGGCGTGGCAAAGGGCCTACACGACTACTCGCTGCTGTACGATCTCCTGCGTTGCGTGGCAATACTCTGCTGTTTCTGGTCATGTTAACCCAGAACAAGACTTTATTAATTTATCTTAAATATTTTTTTAAGACGACGGTAGATGTAGAGGACGATGGCCTTGCATGCCTTCCATCTTGGAAAATTGGAGCCCACGTTGACCCTTGAAAAGCAAGATTTTGTGCTGGAATATCTGCTCTATATGGGATGCTTGAAGAAATAGATGCGCCTGGATGGTTTATTTGGTTGGTGATAATTGTAGAATAGGATCGAATCATGTTTGGCATGCTTTTGTTGACCTAACTAGTAGCTATCCTATATGCTCGAACAACATCTTGCAAGACGATGCTGATATGTTATGTTCTCTATGTGCATCCACTTGCATATATATGGTAGTTTCAACCTTGATCGGTCGTGAAAAATAATATCGAAAATGCTATTTTTCGGACGTCCATTGAAGACCTATCTTGGGGAAATTAAAGGTGCTAACAGCAAGCGGCGCCGCTTCGTATTCTCAGTCTTTATGAGATTTAGTTTGAATCCGTACTTTAAGCTCGAATTTGTTCGAGTTGAAAATCCATGAAGTCTTTTTTAAGTATTTTTTTGTATTTTGTTCATATATTGAAAGTCTGCCTCTTTAGTTCACAGTTTGGAACCTCGTAAATCACTGGTTGGGCTCCTAGGCCAACCACACTTCGCAAGGCACTATGGACGACTGGTGGACTGACGTCCTTGCCAATTCCACTCGGCAGACCAGGCGCACCAAGAGCGGACAGATAATCTACGTCATGTGGAATGTTTAAAAGGAGAGAAACCAGCGGGTATTCAACGCCACGCGTCTCACATACCACGAGGTCGCGACGCTCTCCCTACAGGACATCAATCGACGACAAAGGAGTGTCGCCTCTTTTTGGAAGTAATCCGTTTTTTATCATATAGGTTTCTGGTCTTGTTTCCTCAGCACCGCGCATGTACATACACTTCTTATTTAAAGGTAATGCTCATATATATATATATATATATATATATATATATATATATATATGATCTTGCAAAATCGCTAGTGCTGAATTAATAAGAATAGTGATAAGAATTAAGCGTACAGAATAAGAATAGTGCCATAGTACTGGAATAGTGTCACGCCGTCTGAACTGTACCTGAATAATGTCTAAATAGTGTCGAATAGTACTCGAACAGTGTTTGAATAGTGTCTCTAAATAGTGCCATAGTACTTGAATACTGGTTAAATAGTATTGAATTCTTTTCACGCTGAATCCTGTCTGCTAATCAAGGTCTGCATATCCCCAGTGTTCTATTTTGCATAGTTCGGTTTAAAGGTTTAATATATATATATATATATATATATATAGAGAGAGAGAGAGAGAGAGAGTGTGTGTGTGTGTGTGTGAAAGTCTCACGATGTTTGTTAACCAATGGGCAACGCATGAATGAATAATATTTAAGTATCTGACGATCTAAACTTACATTAAAAGCATTTGAATACATTTGTCCTCCCTTCTAAGTTCCATTAATTTGGAAGCCGAGAAATTTATCCGATTCCTGTGGAAATGTAACTGCTTGTGAGATTCGTGCATACCGAATGAGGCAAGCTACCTTAATTAATGGGTACCCTTAATTAATTGTTGTATCTTCTGAATGAAATCTTAAGTTGATTAGATGATAGTTAAAGTTGGTAGTACAACTTTACAACTTTTCGGTTAACTTTCTTTTTCCATGTAACTTCTAGATTTCCAAAAATAAAAATAAAGAAACTTCAGCCTTTTTATCCTATCTACCAAAGTCGATGCCGAGGTCGGCGAGCAGCGCATCGATCTCGTTGACGTGGCGTAGCTTCCGCTGGCGCGTGAGCTGTTTCGGCTGGCGGTGGTGGTGGGGCCATGCGAGGAGGAGGAGATCGCCGGCGGCTGCGGCGCCGTGCCCGGGAGGGCGCGGCTACGTGCGCGAGGTGGAGGCCCGCGCGGGGAGGCCAGTGTGGAGGAGGAGGCGGCGGAGATCGCCAGGTGGTAGTGGGAGGGCGACGCGATCCTCGATGGTGCCGCGATGTCGGACGGTTGTGGCAGGGTGGCGCTCGGCCGTGGCAGGTGCCAACGGTAGGAGGAAATGGGGTGGCGATGGTGCAGAAGGGAACGGCAGCGGGAGAAGATGGTCATATCCCTGTGGTCCACCTTTGCGCATCCTGCACGCCTTTGCCGCCGCTAGGGCTCGCCGACTTCTCGTCGGCAACCATGTCTCTTGTAGAGTGAAAGAGACGCCGATGCGTGGGTGATGTTCTGGGAGGGCGACGAGGGAGGGCAGGATTAGGGAAGGGCAGTGCGGCCTGGATTAGCGTAGGGCGGGATTAGGACTTCGTCAGATGGTATAGTCAGACCATCTAATTAAATTAGAGCAATAGTAGGTAATTATCTATCAACTTTAAATGAATAGCAATGATGGGTAATTATCTATCAACTTTAAGTGAATTACAATCATGGGTAATTATCTATCAATTTTAAGTGGTAGACCAGCAAAGTAATATTAACTGTTGAATGATTATGATTGGATGGTGCGGATTGATCAAAGATAAGAGAGAAAAATTCTCTATTTTAGAAGGTAGTATAGGTTCAATTGAAACAAGCATAATAATACTAAAATTTTACGTGCTCTCATTTGATTTCCAAACATCTGAGAGACTGCCACTGATTAATTTATTCATTTGGTCACTACTAATTTTCTAGCTTTGCTATTTTGGAAAATACAAAGCATCTCGGTGCTTTGTGACTCATGCGTGCACGTTGATCTGCCCTGCTCTATCGAAAATGGCAATACTTACCCCTGCCCCACCCCCTTTTCTCCCTTAAGCTTGGAATTGAGATGTAGCGGAAATGCAGGAATTATATATGTTCCTCCATGGTAAGGAAGATCAGGGAAAATACATGAATGTGTCGAGGCAATATATATAATGTGTAATTGCAAGCCGAGACTATTTGAGACAGTATTACAGGACCATATCATTGGTTCCCGCGTGTAGGAGGCAGTGTCGTCAAAAACAGTATGCACACGCTCGTGAGACAGATGGGGTAGCGCTAAGCGATTCGTTGGCTAGCTAGTTGCGATACGTCTGATAAAATAGGAATCTCTGACAAAATATGGTAAATTGATCACCGTACAAGACATCGATCGTATGCCATGCTCCAAATTTTGTTGTTTATACTTCTTCTATTTGGCACAGACTCAAACATCGATACACAACACTATAAACTAACTTATTATAATTTACAAAAACTGAATTAGTGATTAAATCTCTCAAAGGTAGGAGTCGTATCATATCCAATCCTTCACCTGACAACTAGGGCCAAGGCTCGCTTGCACAGCAATTATTGCAACTTACATGCATGCGCGCATGGACAGCAGTCCTTTGATAGCCCTCTTTTTTGATGACCTACCGATCGAACTCTTTTTCTTTGAAACCTGTTGCATATTGCGCACGTAATTATCCAGCACCTGCAGTTTAAATTTTAAAGACGTGATGATGCTGCACACAGAGAGAGAGAGAGAGAGAGAGAGAGAGAGAGAGAGAGAGAGAGAGAGAGAGAGATGACTGCATCTGAATGCAGATCGTTGTTGCAGAATGCAGATATACATGCATGCATGCATGCAACGAATCAAGCTAGAGGCGCAAGCCTGGCATGAGCGATAAGGGCCACTCAGGCTAGCCAAGGAGACTGCCTATGAGACCACACAAGAAGGCTCTCATGTGCATTGCCAAATGCCAAAGCCTTCGGGGAAGAACGTACACACAGGCAAGTCATCCTTGGCTATCAGAGATAAGGCCCTTGCCGCCATGTAAGGCTCAATTGCTCTCTTCTTCTTCTTTCCACTTCTTCTTGCTCATATCATTGTGCATATATGGATAGCTATTTATAAGCAGCTCGATCGCAGGGCAGATGTGTATGGGCTCCTCGATCTATCGCATCACAGGAGAACCTTTCGGCCGGCATTTTCTTTTGTGCGGAGAATATATTCTAGATAATGTCAACCCATATAGATATGGATGGCAACCTTTATTCAGTTATTAGTTCTCATCCGTAGTGGAGCAGCTAGCTAGATACCTCTGCAAGAGATGCATGCATTGTGAGCATATGTACACAGCTTAAGGAGGAAAGATTAGTTTTTTTGCATGCGTAGAGTAATATTTTTGGCAGATTTATTAGTGTCTTCTCTTATTGGGATTTAGCAACCAAGCTGACGTTGCAGATTAAAGTAATGTTCACACGGTGGATCAGAAAAATCATGTATGGAGTGTCTCCCCTTGTTGGGCCTCACTAACCAATGGGCTTGGGAAATGGTGGGCTCCGATGGTAGTGTTCGTGGGCTGCTAGCTGTCCATGGTAACTGCAGCCCAGTCCCAAATCCAAACATTCGTCTGCTGATGTGATATATCAGAGAGCTCTACTTGTCGAGGCCTCTTTGATAAAAGAACTACTCCTTCAAAAATTTCTTATATGATTGTTTGATTTGTAGGATCATAATCTATATGAACTTTTACAAAAGATTCATTTGCAGTAAATTTCATATAGGAGTATTTGCATTGACTCAAACCTCTTGGATAGATTCATATGATTTTTCTATGGTGTAATCAAACATCATTTCAATCCTATAGGATTCAATAGGGCATGGCATTGTAATCCTACGTTTTTTTTATTCATGCATCTTTTGAACATATTTATACAAAGATGACTAAAATGACCTTGGTAGAAAATCCTAGGTCTCGTTGACTCGAAGGAATTTCAAAGGAACTTTGATGGATTTCAATTCTTAGGAAGTTCTTTTATAAAGGTCATTTGATTCATAGGATTATAATCCTTAGGAGTTTTTTTTCTACGGGTGACTTTGCACTTAATTTCAAAGTAAATTTTTCTTTGATTCCAACCTTTTGGAATAATTTTCTAACTGGCAATCTATGCTCATGGGTTCCTATGTTTCATATGATATAACCAAACATTCTTTGGTGCCACTGCTATGTTTTCCAAGCCTATAGGATTTTTAGGAGAGCTTTTCATTGCAATCATGTATTTTCTTTATTCCTGCATTTTTGAAACGGTACGAATTCAAGAGGCCCTCCGCTAGCTAGCTTCTCGTTATTTATGCAAGCATATGAGCAAACTAGGCTAAATGATTTGTCTAAGCCCAACAATGTATTAGGTGTAAATTAACTCAACTAGTTTCGAAAAATAAAAAATCAACTGTTGGTGAAAATTTAAGATTCCTCTGGTTCAAGCACAAAATCAGTGAAAATTTAAGATTCCTCTGGTTCAAGCACAAAATCAGTGAAAATTTAAGATTCCTCTGGTTCAAGCACAAAATCAGATGACATTTTCCAAAAGCAGTCCTTAATATATCGAACGTCTATTTAAATTTGAAGTTCAAATTCAATTTATATAGGGAGAAACCGAAGGAGTTGTTTTCTTCTGTGAACAGTAATCACTCTCTTGTTTCTCTTCTCCTGTTGAAATACGAGTTTTTTTCTTAAATATTATTTTTATTCAGAAATATTATCACACCCAAAAAAATTGCAAAACTTGTCTCAACCGCCACAGCTCGTGGCGATTAGGGAGCTGTGGCGTACCCGGTTTTAAGACCGGATACTGCCTTGTGATTACTGTACTGGTCCCTGGATCAGTAGCCAATACACACAAGTTAACCTATATATCATTGTCATACATGCGTAAATCAGTATACTCTATGTAAATGGACCGTCAAGGTCGATTCTCTGATACCTGTAGCCCAACAGCTATAAACTTGCAGCGGAAAAATCAAGCGATGATGTGGCCCATCGATATGCCATACCCGACAGGCAACTGACTGGGGTTACGCCCTAACTTTCGCAATTGTAAATGTGTCCTCGGAGCTGATGTCTCTTTCGTCTGGCCAAATCAACAAGCCAGGTGAGTACTTTGAATGTACTCGCAAGCAATCCCCACAGGAGGATTTATACGGCAATACTTCATGCAAGGAATAGCTCAAAAGAGTAGCTCTATTCTAGGTTGCCAGTTGTGTGGAAATGTAAGTTTTCAATTTAAATACGAGAATAATAGATTCCAAAGCGGTTTAAAAACGAGAGTAAATCAAAGAAAACAAAACTTCTCTCGAGGTAGTCTCCGCTACCTCCTTTTCTCATCCCAAGTGATAGCTCCGTCTATCACTGCTTAACTCAATGCTCAGCCCGTACTACCCCGGGCAGTACGGCTAGCCTCCTTCTCCTACAATTCCTTGCTACCAGCCGAGTAGCGTAAATTGCACCGTGTGGACACATCATGCCCACGTCCTTAGTCCCTTTCCCAAGCTTTCGTAAACAAAACTCAGTCTAACCAATGTGTGGCCTTACTAGTTCATGTCTATAACCGAGGACGCGGCTATTCGAATAGTTTTTAACACTCTGCAGAGGTTGTACGGCTTTACCCACAAGATGCAAGTCCCCCTTGTTGCCAGGATCCAATGGGCACACTTCGCGAGATGTGCTGGCAGGGTTATTGCAACGAGACCTTCGCCCGCTTCCATACTAAAGCTGGACCCGCTAGGTGGGTAACCTAACTTTTGCATCCCGGACCAAAAATGGGACTCCCCATCTTTGTGTCGCATCAACACCCAAACGTCCAGCGATAGTGGATCGCTAGGACTTTAACCACCTAGCACATACTTCCTACTTTCCACGGGTCCATACTCTAATACTTGCCAGGTTAATAAGCCAAATCCTTCCCATAAAGACCATGTAGACGTACGGTGAGGAACTGGTCTAGCGGCACTTAGGCTCGGTCTTTAATCGATTTGAGCAAGACTCCATATTCATCCTCGACGACCACGCTGCCTTTTGGTACTCTATAGTCCCGGGCTGCCCTTACCATTCTCACCCGAATCAAAATCCTCCTTCATTTCATTTAGGGTTTTGGCAAACATTTCTTTTGAAACATTCACCTCGGAAAGCACATGCTATCCGAGGGTTTTATTTCTCATGTCCCAAGGGAGTTCGTATAAACCGAACGAAAATTTAGTTTTTAACTATAGTAGGTCTAAGCTAGGCTAATGCCTATAGCATTATTACTCTTGTCGGTCGTAAGACAACCGACTAATATATCTAGGGTTACAAGGATCGGATATTCAGGCCTAAGTCATATGTAGCTAAAGGGTATAACTAGGTCTACATAAAATACCGTTGATACTCACATAGCATGCAAAGTTTGCAAATAAAATACTTAGCTTTCACACATATGGGATTCAACATGATCAAAGTGGGAATGCTTACCTGGCAAAGTTGTCCTGGGCTCGGTCTTGAACCCGATTCGACAATTGTCCGAAATCGTTCGCACGATATCTCCTAGTGTCAGTATCTACACGTCGAAAGAACGGCGAATAAGTCAATGATGCGAGGAAGAACCAAATAAGAATCAATCATACATTCATGGACTCTTAACACATGCGCCCTAGACTTAGGTGGTATTAGGGTTTGAAGAGGTGGAAGAAATTCCTTCCACATGAAATAAGGGTCCTTCGTAAATTTTGGGAACCCTAGCTTATTTGGTCAACAACATTTTGGGACTCGGATATTCTAGGTTCTCATCTCATTTTGTTGGTTCTAGAGTGGAAGTATGAATCGGGAAATTTTATTAGTAAAGCTTTTGGAGTAGTTTACTAAGATACGATTATTCAAAGAAGATTAGTTTTAGTTTTTTTGGTTAGTTTCTTACTCATTTATGGAAGTAACGTATAAGGGTTTTAACTTTTAAATTTTTAATGGACTCAAATGTTTCATACGATTTTAGGGTGTTGCTGGAAGAAATAAATTGGTCACCTGGGGCTATATACGGTGAAATAGGTATTTTAGAGTCATATTAGATTTGAATCTAATTTGAAGTTCAAATAATTACAAAAAAAATTATGAAACTGGTATGGGTAGGTAGATTTTGATTTTAGAAGTATATAGGAAAAAGAATGGGCCCAATTGGAGTTACGATGAAGGAGATACGGGCTTCCGAAGTTTCTACCGAAGAGAAAAGAGAGGGAGGGAGCTGCTGGAAGGGGGCAAAACACGATGACGTGGGAAGCGGAATTTGGAAATACGCCTGCAGCACCGGAAAGGTGGAACCAGAGAGCATTTGGACGAAACTGTGCTTTCCCACCTAGTTAGCGTACTCTGGTTTGAGTGGTCGAGGAAATACGCATCTGAGAGCGGAAGGCGTATTTACTAGGATACGTTTTCCTTTTTTTTTATTACCTCCGACGGTGGGACTTGCTGGCTGTGGCGGAGTGAGGGGCATCGCCGGAAATCGGGAAGGGAGTGTCTCGGACTCACCGGCGGCGTGAGTAGAAATCCATGGGCTCGAAGCTACTGTCGGCTGAGCCATGTGCGGCGACTATTAGCGCTTGGGTATGTAGGGATTAAACTCAACAACCGGAGCAAGGCTTAGACAACGACGGCGGCTTGGTTTACTGGCAGTGGATGGCGGCAGCGAGCTGCGCGGTTGGCGGTGCTCGGAGAAGGGAACGGGGCATTGGGCGGTAGATCTCGGCAGCAGCAAGTCTCGGCCACGGTGGTCGGATCAGGAGGCTAGAGGAGGGCGGAGTTAGTTGGCGGAGTGGCCGTAGCAGAGGGCTCGCGGTGGTACCATCTTCGGCGGGGTCTAGGGTGCTGGGCATCGGCGGCGGCGTCGTTGAAAGAAGGACCGGTGGCCTCGTCAAGCGGGATGGCGGCACGAGCTGGATGCCGAGCTCGGGAGGCGTTGCAGCAGATAAAGGCGGTGCTCTGGTGGCGTTGTTGGCTGAGGTGGCAGGTCTTCCCGACGGGAGCGGCGGCTCCGGTGGGTGTCGAGTCTCAACGGCGGAGTGAGTCTCGCCGAGCGGTAGCTCTAGAATGCCTATGGCTAGCTCGAGCTGCAAGCGGTGGAGAAGGGGCTTGGCAGGGAGTAGCTTGCACAGAGATGGAGCTCGGTTTGTAGTAGCAAGAGAATGGAAAGAGTTTGGTGCTCGGGGAGAAAAGGAGCGTGGAAGGGACTGGAGTTCGTGGGGAGAACCTGGGGCAATGGGAAGAGAATTCAGATGTTTGGAAAACTCGGCTTGCTTGTAGCTGAGCAAGGAGGAGCTCGGGCATGGGATTGAAGAATAGCTTGGGGAGTTTGAGGAGAGTAGCAGAGGAGAGAAAAAGCTGAGAAGAAGAAGAAGATTAGGGCTTGGATTGTGTAGAAAAGGGTGAGGGGAGAGGAGATAGCACGGTTGATGGCAGAGGGAGTGAGCAAGGAGTGAAGAGATGGGATGGAGCCGCTCGGAAATGAGAGGTGCTGAAATGCTCGAGGACGGCAGGGAGAGCTCGGGCGCCAGTCCTATAGAAAATCACAAAGGGAATAGGAAGGAGAGTGGTCACGCTCAGTATTGTGCTGTGGCAGGCGATGTGGCCTGATGTTACTACTGGTGCTGCAGAAATACAGAGAGGAATGGGGAAAGGTTAGGCACCGAATTCAGACTCTGGAGATGATGTGGCCTGGGCTACAGGGAGTTCGTACTGCTGGTATTATATTACCTGATATTGGTGGAGGCTATGTAGTAAATAGGTTGGGTCACATCATGAGCTCAGGACAAGCATTTATACCGATTCTTTTTTTTATAGCGATTTATGAGCTTGGCAGCAATACCTGCGTTCAGGTTAAAGTGAGGCATTGAAAGCTTGTGTACGCTCTAAACGTGCAGTGCATCAATGTTTCACTATCAAGTGAGACGGGAATCACATAAGAATGCATGGTAGATGGGCTGGGTAAGCATCGCTTATTTGATTGCAAACCTACACATGTGCAACTTTGCTGATTCTACTACAGGAAAAAGGGTATGATCTGTGCAAAGGAAAATAACTCCTCACAGCAAAGCCAATATGAGACGCATGTTGTTCTAGAAAGTTCAATCAGCCATGATTAGCTGAAGGTTCACGCCACAACATTTAGGATTATTTTTCCTAATCGTTTTGTTTTGGAATTATACACTTGGTTACATAGATTACACGAAGGTAGAAGTGCCAAGCACTCGGAACTCTTGAGAATCAAGAATAAGATGGATCTGGCATGCAGGTGTCCGAGCTCACCTGATCTTATAGATAGAAAGGAGCGGAAGTCATCGAAGGCACCGGAGAGAGGTACTAGGGTATACAAATTCTAGGAGAGAATAACAAGGGGATGGGTGCCTATGGAAATAGATATATATATATAGATATATCCATACACTCACACTGGGGGTGAGGTAAGTACATAGAGGCGTCCAAACGATAGGCGGGCGTATACACATACATATATAGGTATATGCATGTGGGGAAAGAGAGGTGCACGTGTATGGACACGCAAAAAGTCTGGTAGGGACAAGGTGTGCGGGGTTGCCCTACGGCGAGGGACACGAGGTCGAATCGGTGAAAAGATGGAAGCGATGGAGGTTTGATCACATGCGTCGAGGAATACACACAGTCAGGCACCTAGACGTACCGAAATGAAGAGTATAGGTGTGGGGTAGCCATGAGTATATACGAATATCCACGGGCAATCATACGGTAGCTAGGGTGTTGGAGTTTACACCGGCCCGGAAGAAGCGAGTCAAGACTCAGAGTGTATGTGCCTACATATACTCGGGAATTCGAGCATATATATGGTGGCAACGAAGTTAAAATAGACATAAGAGGTCGTGGTGGGCTAGGGTTTGGGAAATACCACCGGTATACTCATGTATATGCTTAAGATCACCATGGCGTCAAATGATGAGTTAGGGTTTTGCGTGTATGCGTATATATAAAAGCGGTATATATGTGCACACACTCATGATAAGACATGGCGGGGTAGATGGCAGAAGATCACGTCATTCAGAAGAGGTTTGCGTCATATATATGTGTCAATTTCACAAGAGTACCGTGTGGGTACACAGCTGCAGAGGTTGGTCTATGTTATTCCGATTAGGAAAAGAAAGGAGATGCCGAAGGTGTGCTCGTGGTGGGAATGCAAGGGTGAGGGGCCACGCATGGAGACAAGGTGTAGAACGATACTTGTATACCTTGCCGGACAGAGCTTCGGCAAGGAGGTGGAAGATTTTGGCTTGTCTCACTTTAGGGTTTAGCATGATTTGAAATAAAGTTTTAATCGGGTGTACTTTAGTTAGCGTTATTAATAAAAAGTTTTTGAAAGTCCTAATTTTTAGGTTTTGAAAAATTCAGGGTGTGACAGGAGCAATCGCCACCGAGCATGGCAATAGGCCCCAATCGCTATCCCAACCGACGGTATTAAAGGCTATCACCGCGCCGAGTGGCGATAACGCACAATTGCCACCCCCCGTGGTGATAGACAGTTAATCCAGGCCGGATCCCCCGCAACTCGGTAACTATCAGGACATGTGGCATAATCGCCACGAGCGTGGCGATAGC
>JAGXJF010002384.1:0-65248 GCA_019208055.1 Stipa capillata | reverse complement strand
GGATGGATACGCCTAATAGCACTAATCTGTCGGTGCCGTGCCAAGTTTCGAGGACCAAAGAGACACAATCCACCCAGTTAAGTTGCCATTCCTAGTTGGAATCCTGCCGCCGAGTTCCCAAGATAAGACAACCACAGAAAGATCGAACGCCCAACCTGCAGCCTCGGTGAAATAGAATATGGAACCTGAAAAGCTTTCAGATGCCCAATCCTACTCCTGATCTTTCTTCCCAAGTAATCATAAACAGATACTTCAATTGCTTCGAAGTCTCTACCCTCACTATCTTGGCCAGCCTTTGTTGGAACAGAGATAGCTGGTCGTAGTAATCCCCTCTCACTCAACCAATGATCTTGAATTCTGAATTTGCAGGACTAACAAGGTCCCTGCACTCTTACTCTCCCAGAATACGGTTATTATTATTGAAAATAATAACTTGATCTGGTTTTCTCTTTCCAGAACTGGTGTAGAAGTCAACTAGTGATCCCACGACTTGCCATCAGCAACGTGAGGACCTAACCTTCCATGAAACACATGGATCCCCGCTATCCATCTATTCCGGTAGCATAAAACCTTCGTTGTCATTTTGATGGACCCACAGGAACGGAAACCTGCCTGGTTTGTTACAAAGTACAACTTAGGTCACCTGGTCAAGGTTAAGCATCGGAGACCAGCAGAAGTGTTGTAACCCCTCCATGACCCCACGATGGAAGAACTACAGGAAGGTCTCTTGGTAGAATGGAGTACAAACCCGGAACCGTACTGTTCAACTCTTCGAAGTCCGATGAAGCAACCACACCGAAGATGAAGCTAAGTGGGAAACATGAAGATTGGCTCAGGACCGAGCTCTCGTCTTTGGTTGCCGAACGTTAGAGATCTCGGGTCGAGATCTTTTTAAGGGGGGTAGATTTTGTAATACCCAGATTCGACAATTAGGGTTTTCCTCGCATTCATGCATACATATCATCATATTCCTGCATTTAAACACCCACCTTGTTTAAACTAAAATGTAACATGACTGTATTTTATAGAATATGTGCATATCTCATCCCCGGTGGAGATCATTACGACACCAATCAACTTATTCGGGTCAGAAAAACATCAGAATTAGCAATGTCACGTGTGGTGAGTTAGCACTCTCTAACTAGTACCGACACCTACTTGTATCCCTTTCCGAGCCATCCCCCAAGTTGCTACTAAACTGCTAGCCCGATCGAAGTATTCCACTGCAAACCCTAAAGTGCCGAAGAATTAGGGTTTCGACGATAGAGCAAATCCCAGTGGATGAAAAGATCCCAAATTCCATAAGTAGCCCCAAAAATCAAAACCCTAGCTATCTACCAAATTTCAGAATTTTTGAATATCTCTAGGGCTTAGTTAGGGAGCAAGTCCAAATTAAAACCCTAATTCAAATTTGAATGTGAATATAGGTCAAATAGTTCCCAAATCAATTCAAACCTTTCCAGTAGGTCCCATAAACCATTTTGAATCTCCTACCAAAATTTCATAAATTTTGGAGTAATTCTAACACATAAAATATCGCAAACACAAAGCTACATCAAGCCCTAATTTGAATTTGAATTCAAATCTAGGCCTAACAAGCTCCAAATTGCTTCAAAATTCTACAGTAGCTCAAAAATAATGCGTATAAGGTCCTGTAAAAATTTCAGAACTTTTGGAGTAACATTTGCACATAAAATGACGCCGGGATCAGCTCTGGTATTCAAGAAATTAAAAAGGGAAAGAAAACCCTAAAGGGTTTTGGCCCGAAAACCCCCTGGCCGGCCCACCTCCATCCCGCCGGCGGTTCCCGCTTTCCCCTTTCTTGCTTTCCGCCTCTCCCCTCAGAAGACGCCCCCAGGGCCGTGCGCTTCCCCCTCTCTCCTGCCGCCCGGGGACCCCACCTGTCATCCCTCCGCCGCCACGTTCTCGCCCCCGGTAAGCCGTGGTGGGCGGCGCCCCCACCAACCGCTCCCGACAGCCACGGTCCGAAGCCCTCACCGCCGCCCTTTAAATGCTGCGTCCGGACCGCGCCTCCACCTCCTTCCTCACTCCACGCCCAAACTCTAAACTCCTTCCCGTGCCGAGCTCCAAGCCGTTTCTTCCCCGGGGCCGGTGGTTGCTCCGGTGAGCCATTCCCGAGCCACCGGTGAGCTCTTCACCCCCTTTCCGAGCTCCCAAGTTCCCTCATCCTCCCCCTCACCTCCTTGTTCTTCCCTTTTTCCAGCTCCGCGCCCGAGACGCTCCACCGGCGAAGCTTCGGTCGCCGCCGCCGTCCCTCACGCCGCAAGCTCCATCCCGGCGTTCCCCGACCCCCTGCGCCGCCGTGTTGACCTCAGGGTGAGCTCCCTTAGCTCCTGCCCCTCTTCCCCGGCCCTTGGGTGCCCTGGATCGCCCTTGGGGTTTCTCCGGCGAGCTTCCCGGCGAGGCACCGCCGCCTAAGCCTCCTGTAGTCGCCGGACCAGAGAGAGAAGGGAGGGGGCAGGTGCGAATGAGAGAGAAAGGGGAGGGGCCAGGGCGCGTGGCCTGATCTGGTTGGCTACCGACCCCTCTTCCACTGCCAGTGGGGCCCAGGTGCAGCTGAGGTGGATTAGGTTTAGGGATTCCTGGGTGGATCCTTGGGTGCATTTAGCAATTGAAGATTTTGCCGCAGAGAGAGAGAGGTTAAGTCCCGGGTAGACTTAGCAATAAGGATTTCGAGGGTTAGGGTTAGATTTTCCGGCAATTTTCAAACGCGCGTAACTTTCAAACCGTAACTCCGTTTTCAATAAATTTTATATATTCGGAAACCTCGCGGGATTCCCTACGACTTGGTTCAATTAGATTTCCAATATTTGCACCTGCACAGTAGGTCATTTTAGGGCACGAGTTGTTAGCTCATTTTTAATCGTCGATCAACCCTAGTTTGGCGATCGTGAATTCAAATCACGCGGGTTCAGTTGCGCAGAACTCATATCCCAGAGCACTACTAAAGCCCCAACATTTTTTTAATCAGGACCATGTCTTTACTCCTAGAAATGATAAACCCTAATTTACAACCTCACGACATGGACATGCATATAGTATTAGGATTATAACGTGACTCCCACTCATCCAACTGAGGGATGTTTATTACGACAAGTTTCTAACATCCTTAGGTCACATTTGGAATGCCGATCTAGTGTAGCTCACATGCACGATAGATCGGCAACTAAAACCCTACCACACTATCATGAAAACCCTAACATGCATTTGGAGTAGGGCCCGGAGTTAAGTTGCACATAGGTCACCCGATAAGGTGTTTGTTAGCCCTTTTTGTCGCCGATCGGCACAAACCCTAATCTGATGAGCGTAACCCCGAATCCGACGATTCCCACTGTGTTGGACCCGTGCTTCGGCTTACCTTCACCCTACCGACCCCATTAGCATCCGTACCATGCCCCACCACTACCGGCGTCAACCCTAACTCGTCATAGCACCTTAACGAGTCAGGCATGCATTCTAGCTACCGCATGAGCCTCCGATGAGCTAACCTAGGGTCGTGCACATAATAATAACTCCTTGGCACCTACTAGTCACTTTAGACACATGCATCTCGCATAACTCATTCATGCATACATGCTGGTTGTTGAGTATTCCTTTATTATTCTTTTCCGGTATCGCTCGCCCCAGAGCCCGAAGAAGAAGACCACCAGGTTCACGACCTCACGCAAGATCAGGAATCCTACGGCCAAGGCAAGCAGAGCTTGTTGCATCCTTGCATTGTTATTTATATACTTTACTTGATTATATGTTGGTGTGTGGATCGCTGCTTGGGATGTGTACTTCGGTTCAGTAAACTAGCATGTTAGGATGTGTCGTTTGTTGTGTCCAGCGATGGCTGAGAATTAATCCGGTGCTTCTACTAACTTGAACCTACTAATGCGAGATGTGAGAGCCGAGGGTGTGCTCGATGGATTCGGTTGGTAGGTTCTATCATCCTGAGGAGATGCCGCTCGACGAATACGGTTGGTAGGTTCTACCATCCTGAGGTGATTCCGTTCGACGGATACGGTTGATAGGTTCTACCATCCTGAGGGGATTCCATCGTACCACTCCCTTATCACCGCGTGGACGTTAGCGGAAATCTCTGCCATGGACGTTGCGTATGGTAAGCCTCGGTCACGTGGAGATTAGCTACCTCCGGGTGAAGAGCACTGGTTATTTCCATGGGGATGTATTTGCCGGTAATGATCCGAGAGATTTAGTGAATGTGTGTCATGGTGGCTAGTGTCAATGTGCGATGTGGACTGTCCCAAGTGAGTGGGAAGTGGCAAGTGAGTGCCGTGTTGTCTATCCATCGAGGTGTCTAAATGGCAAGTGAGTGTCCCAATACCCATCCATTGTCAATGTTGCGAACTAGGTTGCCCCAAGTGAGTGTCTCTATGCCCATTAGTGAAAATGTGTGAATCTTGAGCTATGAGTTATTATCTATGGTTGAACTCCTTCTGTCAATGAGATATTTGTATGCTTATATCCTTTCAGCTTGAGTTATGTCATGTTTAATTACTGCTATACTAGTATGCGTAGGACATTTAATCAAGCACGGATAAGTCTTGCGAGTACGTTTGTACTCACCCAGGTTATTCCTGGAGCTTGCAGGTGAGCCGGTGGTTGAAGATTATTTTGATGATGCCTGAAATTACGTTTTCTCGGTTGTGTTCGACTCATGGGATAGATTGTAGCTTTTGGGTCAGCGGTCACTGTACCGCTGTGGGACTCATTTACCTTGTTTTCGCTGTCGTTTAACTTCTCCGTACTCGGATATGTTTTCGGTTATGGCCGAAGGATGTAATGTGTTGTCCCATCGTGGACAGTTACTATTAACATCGTATTTGTAGAGCTTTGTTGTGATATCCGAGTTGTTATCCGAGTTGCCCATGTGCAATGCGTGTATGTGATGAAGTATGTGGACAACCGTGCAGCGGTAGTATTGTGTGCTAGGGTTGTGTTTCGTGATGGCAGAGGTGAGCGAACCACTAGTCCTGTGTAGCTTTGGTTGAGTTGATCCAGGGGATTCATCCCGTACTTGCTAAGCCTCCTACGACCGTCACGCCTCGCGTTGACGGCAGAGCAAAGCTGGATCCTCCCAGAGTCGCACATCGTGGCTAGGTTAGGTTGAGGGGATGCTTATCCCGGGCTCTAGTCCTCCTATGACTATCGCGGAGCGCAGGCTTATCACTCGGTATTACCCCTTCACTGGATCAGGAATCTATATGTGGTTTTGGGGAAGATTGGTCGCTTCCGGCCGGCTCGCACGTGGCGGGTGTCGGATCGTCCTGTCTTGGTGCGTACGGCGCAGGTACCGTGCCACCGGGCTGACGAGTCCTTCGGTCCTTGGCGACTTCGCGTTCCCCTAATCATATGTGGATCCCGGGTCCGTGACAGAGCGGTACCGGAAAAGAACAAATAAGGAGTACTTAACAACCAGCATGTATGCATGTATGAACAATGCGAGCTGCATGTGCCTAAGGTGTATCGTGGGTGTCGAGGAATTATTACTATGTGCAAGATTTTTGGTCAGCTCATCGGAGGCTTGTGTGTGGTAGTTATCTAGGATGCATGCATGGCAGGTTAAGATGCTCCGATGAGTTAGAGGGTTGCGTGGAGATTAGCAGGGCATGATATTAAGGCTAACGGGGTCGGTAGGGTGAAGGTAAGACGAAACAGGAGTTCAATGTATTGGTAAACTTCTGAGTTGGAGCAACGATCTGTCGTATTAGGGTTTTGTGCTGATATGGAATAGTAGGAATTAGCGAGGGCTTTAGTGGGTGATTATGTTTCAATGGTCTATATCGCGAAAATATGCGAGGACACAAGTTTAATTCTACTGACACCTTATGGTTCGAGGTTACAGCCGTCAAGTGAGGGTTTACACTATTCTGCGATAAAAAGGGGCAACGAGTGTGGTAAGGGTGTTATCTGTTGAGACTAGGTAATGTTTCCATGCATTATGCATGTTAAGGTTCCTACGAAAAGGTTTTAGGGTTTATAGCTTAGTTGTGTAGGGGTAAGGGGTTGATCTATTTATGCATGCATGCTAACGTTGTGTAGTTTCAAATTAGGGTTAAAGGTGGAAGACTTTAGTGGGTGATTGGAGTTTAAAGGTGGATATCTACAAAGTATTCACGGACATGAACTTATGCAGTTAGGATCATATAAGTTGGAGCTATAGTGGTTTAGTTAGGGATTAGGGAAAAGTTGCGCACGAAATGGGGTGCATTAGGGTTTAGGAAAAGATGGTCGGAACTGCGGTTGAAATTCTGGACATTGCACTTAAACAAGATGGTAGAGGGTTCTACTAGGGTTCCAGAGCTACAGAAGTTGTTCGATTCGGAGTTGGGGTCGCCATGCTAGGGTGAATCGAGGATCGACAGTTAAACCGAAGACCGAAACACACTAACCCTAATAACCTACTGTGCATGCGCTCAAATCAAAGTTTTGTTCCAGCCATGTTGTAGGGAATTTCCTAAGGTTTCCAGAAAGTCAAAGTTTGCTAAAATCCGAGTTACGGATCAAAAGATATCGCCGTTTGAATTTTATCGGAAAACCTACTCCTTTCTCTGCGAAACCCTAAAAGCTACGCGCACCCGAACAATCCCTCTCTCTCTCTGCGCTTCAACACTGCCTTGCTAAGTCCACCCGAGAGAACTACCAGAATTTTTCTACTCCTAAAACATCCCCCAACTGACAAGCGGAGCCCACTCGTCAGTTGGGGTGGGCTTGGGAACCAACCGAGTCATGCCACGTGCTCCATTCTCATCCCTCTCTCACACATCTGCCTCTCTCTTTGTCTTTCTCTGGTCCGGCCACCACAGAGGAGACCGGCGGCAGAGGGCTCGCCGGGGTCTCACCGGCGGGAGCTACAGGGCCCGCCCAAGCTCGGGGAAGTGCTAAAAGGCACGGGTGCTTACCCTGGACGCGAGGCGTGGGTCGGAAACGGTGAAGGGAGTCGGCGGCAAGCTAGTTACGGTGACCGTCGGTGAGGAGCTCCGGCGACAGACGGGGAGGTGCTTCCGGGCTCGGACCTGAGAAGATGAAGCAAGGGGGAAATGAGGAAGAGGGAGAGGAAGCTCGGTGAGGGGGAGCTGAAGGTCGGGAGGCACCGGAGGGGCGACGGGAGCTCGCGGGAGAGGGTCGCCGGGGTTGGGAACGAAGGTGGCGGCGCTGGAGCTAGGGCACGGAAGCGGGAAACCCTGGATCTAGGGTTTTCCGACCGGAGGGAGGACGAGGGGAGAGAAGGGGCTGTCGGGCGGCCATTTATGGGGCGGCGGGGGCTCGGACAGGCGTACGGGCGGCGGCGACGTGGTGGATGAAGGCTGACGAGTGGGACTGGCGACGGGGAGAAGAGAGGAGGAGGCTGACATGCGGGGTCCAGCAGCAGGGGGGTTCCGGCGGGAGGAGTTGCGGGCTGGGCCGGTTAGATGGGCTGGCCGAGTAGGCTTCGGCCTGTTGCGCCTTTTTCTTTTTCCTTTGTCTATTTTTCATTTTCTTTAATACCAGTGTTACTCCCTTTGTCATTTTATGTACCAAAATAACTCCAAATAACTTGAAATTTTTACAGGGCCCTAAAAATATTCTTAGGGATCTACTGTAAAAGTTTGAACTGATTTGGGCATGTTTTTAGCTAGGTCTGAGTTCAAATTTATCTTTTGACCTAATTTTGATTTAGGAGTGCAATTAGGTCCTTTGGGCCTCTAAAAATTCCCAAATTTCTCCAGAGTGTTTAAGAGAGCATGTGGGGCCCACTGCGCAACTTTAAATTGATTTGGGGCTCAATTGACCTAGTCTTTAACTTAACTTTAGGGTTCGACCTAATCGGCGTGGAAACGGCAACTGGGTCTTTGAGACTTCCAAGATTTTGGGGACTGGCGGGTAGCTAAAGTTTCTACCTTCGAAGCTTTTTATGAAAGTTGGGGGACTCTTCATCCACCAGAGCTCCCCAAATCATTCAGCCCTAGCTCTGTCAGCTTTAGGGTTTGGAGTTGAACACTTCTATCGGACTAGCAGTTTAGTAGCAATTTGGGGACGGCTTGAGATGAAGACTCCGGGGAGAAGGGAAAAGGAAGCTAGCTGGATGAGTCATCGGGGAGGATCACAGATCTGTCCACATGCCAGTGTTATTGTCGATATCTGATCCTTCGAATAAATTGATTGGTGTTTGCAATTTTATCCATCGAGGATGAGATATGTACATATTCAATAAAGTTTCATCATATGGTATTTTAGGTTTAATAAGGTGTGTGTGTGTGTGCGGGTGTTTATGTAGGAAGATGATGACATGTATGCATGAGTGCAGGGCAAAAAGGCTAGTCCTCTAATTTGGGTATTACAAAACCTACCCCCCCTTAAAAAGATCTCGACCCGAGATCTCTAACGTTCGGTAAACAAAGATGGGGGGCTCAGTCTGGAGCCAATTTTCTGGATACCAAGCTTGACCAGGTGATACCAAACTCGACCAGGTGACTTAAGTTGCATTCGGTAATAGACCAGGTAGGTTTCCATTTTGTGTGGGTCCAGTAAGGACAATGGCGAAGAAACGGCCCTTGTGCTGCCGAGATGGATGGATAATGGAGAGTTGAGTGTTTCAGGGAAGGTTAGGTTCTTGCGTTGCTGATACCCAGCTGTCACTATTTGACTTCTACACCAGTTCTGGAAAGAGAAAACCAGATCAAGTTATTATTTCCAAATAACCGTATTCTGGGGGAAGAGGGGGTGCGAGGACCTTGACAGTCCTGCAAATTCAGAATTCAAGATCGTTGGTTTGAGTGAGAGGGGTCAGTATGACCAGCTATCTCTACTCCAGCAAGGCTGGTTAGAGTAGTGAGAGTAGAGACTCGAAGCAATTGAAGTATCTGTTTAGATTACTTGGGAAGAAGGATCGGGAGTAGGATCGAGGCATCGGGAGCTCGATCCTTCGGTGGTTGTCGTATTTCGGGGATCGCCTTTGTTTTTAGGGGACTCGGTGGCCAGGTTCTAACTAGGTTACCGGAAAGGTCTTGGGTAGCTGGGTTAACGTAGATGACAACTTCAATGGGTGAGCAGTGTCTCTTAGGTCCTTGAACCTGCCGCGGCACCGGCAGATTTGTGCTACTATTTCTATCCATCCCTGTCTTCTCCTATTCATCTCTCTCCTCTATCTGATCGTTCGTTCAACTTGCTTACCTTCGGATTTTCTATACCACTCTCCATATGGGGTTTAGGGCGAATGGTGATGCGACTATTCTTAATTTGGCTGTTAAGCTAGATTCTCTAGAATCTTTGTTGTATTTTTCTCAGTAAAAACAAGAATGTAATATTCTTGTAATTAACTGGGTGGGGAGGATGTCAGAATCCATTGGGCACTATACTTAAGGGTCTTTGTGCTCCGATTCGGGCTTGGAACGGGTGACGATGTGATTCATAGGGTTGACCATTAACGAGTGGGTATCAAGGCTGGCGGCCTTAAGGTGGGGATTCATTGGGGGTGGACGGGAGGGTGTCGTCACGCATGGTTACAAGGCACGCACCTTTCCTCGGAATGCCTGCAAAGGTATTGTGCCAAACATAACAGCCAACCTGGAATTATCGCGACTTAAGAGTGGTCTCGTACTATACATAGTGCCAACAACGAGGAGTTGGGCAGACTCTGTATTGGTGTTCTAGGGGAGCACGAAAGTATTTCGGGGTACCGAGTACAGACATATATACACCAGACGATTCACCGAACAGGTATATATATACGACATGCGCAAGAGCAGTCCTAGATCTCTCGAGCACGTTTAAGAACTTAATGGCTAAAAATGGAACGGGGTGTCTTTCAGCTCGATCTAAGCTCCTATTCGGTTGAGGGTGCCCAATCGGGAACAACGCAATGTTGATGCCGGCATATGGTTATCCTGTGCAACTTGCTGAATATAAAGGAATGGGATGTTTCTAAAAATTGAAAAGAGCGGTAGCAGGAGTTGAGTTAACGAGAGGCGTACCCAACACTTCCTTTGGTATATCCTGCGCTTGAGAGCCTCTGCTAGATTGTCCTTGCTGCAATTTAGGGGCAAAAGCATGCTCTGTGCGCAGAAGACGGCAACGCTTTGTACGATGCCCCATTTTTCCGCAGTTGTAGCATGACACCTTACTCAAATCCCTGACGGGTTGTGACTGCTTGAGCTGGGGTTGAGGCCGATGTTCTTGCTGTTGAGGGAGGGGAGCACAACCTTGGAGCGCCTCAGGAGCAAAGGCGTATCCCGTGCACGGAAAGGAACAACCATTGGCGAAATGTCCCAGCTTTCCACAGTTGTAACATTTAATCTGGCTTCGATCAAATAGGGCTCGCGGTGGTTCATTCTGGGGATGAGGTTGATGCCCCTGTTGCTGAGGGCGAGGAGCATCACCTTGTGGTGCCTTAGGAGCAAAGGCATGCCCTGTGCACAGGGAGAAACAGCGATTGGCAAAATGTCCCATCTTCCCGCAATTGTAACATTTAATCTTGCTCCAATCTATGGGGAATCGCGACTTCTGCGAGCTACCCTCTGCAGACTCGGTTATCTCGCTCTTGCGCTTGTGAGACTTGTTGGGGACTGGCTCCTTTGCTTGTTCATCGATCGCCTGGCCCACGGGATGCTGAGAGTTGCGCATCATAACAATAGCAATCTCGGCGTGGTTGCGGGCGAGTTGCTCAAGGATTTGGTTTTGGGCGACCAATAAATCCGTAAGATTGGTTTGCTGAGGTGGAGGTGGCACCTCGTCTTCACCACCCCGGCGACGATCACGGTTGGCTCCACGGTTTCCCTTGGCCATACTGTTGCAACCAATCAGAAGATACCGGGTGAGACCATGGGGTTGGAGACTTGGGAAGTCAAGGATGTTTCCACCAAGATACAGTAAGATAACTAAGGATAGGGCACATCATTTCATACACCTTTCCACAAGAAAATGAAGCACAAAGCAATTGCAAGGAAAATGGATGCTAACATACGAACGCATCAATACGATCGAAGGGGTTCATAGGAAGGCTGTGGTTTAGATCACTCTTTTAGTGAACTAAACGGGGTAATGTTCCAAAATTGCAGCCTTAAATACCCAATTACAACTCTCCAAAAGATGACCTAAGTCCTAACATTATGGATTCATCTTACATTTCCACAATACAATCATACTAAGGACTATATGGAGCTCCTTCATTATGACGACTGATCTCATAAACCTCCAACTCAGTAGGGAGAGGAACCATGGAGTGGAACAAGGGAATGCTGTGTCCAAATTGAGGGATCACAGAAGGAATATGACGAACGCTGCCCACCGACATTTGTGGATGCAACGAATCTGGTGGGAAACCAATCTCCATTCCGCCCACCGACGGATAGTGGTACTCCCACGGACCTCTTTCATAGACCGAGTAGTTGCCCTCACCGGTCCAGAAATGAGGGGGTGCGGCGAAGTCCCTCCGTTGGTGATGAGCGAGTTCAAGAGAGGTGATGAGGCGATGGCGATACCGCCTCATTTCGAATCCACGGGCACGGTATGCCATGTCCAGGGATCGGACGAGGCGACCCAAATGGGCTAGTGCCACATTGCTCTCCTGGGTGAAGTCTTCAGATGGCGCCACATCCTCCATAGGAGTTCGTGACGGAAGTAGGTGAAGGGGCCTCCAACGAGACCCGGAAGCTCATGCCGAAGATGGCACATAGCTGAATAAGCTTGCGTCTTGGACGGCGGATTCCAATTCTACTCCATAGCCATTGAAGAAGCATGGTTGGTGGGGAGGATCCTGCGCACGTGAGTGAATGAACACGCGCGCCCGATACTCGTACATGCCAAATCCTAGGTCGGCTCTATGCACAAGGTACTCCGGAAGATATGGAAATCCGAGTTCCCGAAGCATGTACAAAAGCACTTCCGGGAACCCGTCGACATCCAAGGCATGGGTAGCATGCACCAGTTGAGGAAACTCCATCTACCAAACAAGGGATAGGTTAAGGTTAGCCACACAAGGAAAACGAATACAATAGGGAAGAAGGATTCAGAACTAAGAACGATGAGGTTAAGGAATAAAGAGCAATCTACTTATTAGTTTTAACATAGGGTTTAGCTTTTAAATAGTTTGCTGGCCTATCGGCGAGGCGCAGCGGAAGCTCCTATCTAACGACCACCTGCAATTGGTTTCCTACGGTCAGCTCGGCTCTGATACCAAGCTGTCACGGACCCGGAATCCACATATGATTAGGGGAACGCGAAGTCGCCAAGGACCGAAGGACTCGTCAGCCCGGTGGCACGGTACCTGCGCCGTACGCACCAGGACGGAACGATCCGACACCCGCCGCATGCGAGCCGGCCGGAAGCGACCAATCTTCCCAGAACCACATATAGATCCCTGATCCAGTGAAGGGGTAATACCGCGTGATAGGCCTGCGCTCCGCGATAGTCATGGGAGGACTGGAGCTCGGGATATGCATCCCCTCAACCTAACTTAGCCACGAGGTGCGACTCTGGAAGGGTCCAGCTCTGCTCTGCCGTCAGCACGAGGCGTGACGGTCGTAGGAGACTTAGCGAGTACGGGACGAATCCCCTGGATCGACTCAACCAAAGCTACACAGGACTAGTGGTTCGCTCACCTCTGCCATCACGAAACACAATCCTAACATGCAATAATACCACTGCACAGTTGCCCATATACTTCATCACATACACGCATTGTACATGGGCAACCGCAAGTAACAACTCGGATATCATCACAAAGCTCTTCATTAAGATATTACTAATAACTGTCCATGATGGGACAACATATTACATCAGTCGGTTATATCCAAAAGCATATCCGAGTACGGAGAAGTTGAACAACAGCGGAAGCAAAATAAAGGAGACCCACAGCGGCACAGTGACCGCTGACCAAAATCCACATCTATCCCATGAGTCGAACACTACCGAGGAAAACCAAGTTCAAGCATCGTCAAAATAATCCTCGACCACCGGCTCACTTGCAAGCTCTAGGATTAACCTAGGTGAGTACAAAGTACTCGCAAGACTTAATCGTGCTTGATTAAATGTCCTACACATGCTAGTTTAGCAACAAGTAAACATGATGCTTCTCAGAGTAACAATATATAAATAAATAACACAGCATTATTAGGGTAAAGTAAGGATAAAGTAATTAGCCAGTTAAATCAGATAACAATAGGACATGAATAAATCACCACAAATCCAATGCCTTAAGTCCAAATCCAAAGGGGGCAGCCCATACCTCCAATTCAATCCGATCCATTTAACAAATCCAACTCCAAGGGGGCGGCCATATATCCAATCCGAATTGATCCCGCAATGATACATTATCAAAATCCGAAGTAATCCATCAAAGACATATTATGATTTAATCTCTCGGACCGTTACCGACAAACTCAACCCCTGCCGATATAATGAGTGCATAACCGCAAGGAGGTAATGATCCTCCAAGGGGCGTGGAGGCTTATCCCATTACACCTCAGTGTTGGTTCTCGCTAACGATCCCGCGTTATAAGGGATTGTGACACGCTGAAGATAGGGTTGGTGTGACGACAAATCTCTACTTACTCCTGGGTCGCCATCAAACTACGATGAACACCAACCGTACCCATTGTGCACGCCCTCGGCTCTCGCAACTCACTTAACGATTTGGTTGAAGAGCCAGCAGATGTTCTCAACGTGAGACCCATCCTACTGCTATTAGTGTGCTTAATCAATCCCATATGACATCCAACCGGAACATACCCATACGACATTCAGACGGAACATCAATGCATAAGCACACATAAAAGAGGGCATACACAAGAGTACGGAAAGTAAAATGCAACAAGCTCTGCTTGCCTTGATCTGGTTGCCACTGAGCTTGCGGGGAGTCGTAAGTCGGGTGGTATTCTCCTTCGGGTTCTGAAGCGAGCGGTACCGGAAAAGAACAAATAAGGAGTACTTAACAACCAGCATGTATGCATGTATGAACGATGCGAGCTGCATGTGCCTAAGGTGTATCGTGGGTGTCGAGGAATTATTACTATGTGCAAGATTTTTGGTCAGCTCATCGGAGGCTTGTGTGTGGTAGTTATCTAGGATGCATGCATGGCAGGTTAAGATGCTCCGATGAGTTAGAGGGTTGCGTGGAGATTAGCAGGGCATGATATTAAGGCTAACGGGGTCGGTAGGGTGAAGGTAAGATGAAACAGGAGTTCAATGTATTGGTAAACTTCTGAGTCGGAGCAACGATCTGTCGTATTAGGGTTTTGTGCTGATATGGAATAGTAGGAATTAGCGAGGGCTTTAGTGGGTGATTATGTTTCAATGGTCTATATCGCGAAAATATGCGAGGACACAAGTTTAATTCTACTGACACCTTGTGGTTCGAGGTTACAGCCGTCAACTGAGGGTTTACGCTATTCTGCGATAAAAAGGGGCAACGAGTGTGGTAAGGGTGTTATCTGTTGAGACTAGGTAATGTTTCCATGCATTATGCATGTTAAGGTTCCTACGAAAAGGTTTTAGGGTTTATAGCTTAGTTGTGTAGGGGTAAGGGGTTGATCTATTTATGCATGCATGCTAACGTTGTGTAGTTTCAAATTAGGGTTAAAGGTGGAAGACTTTAGTGGGTGATTGGAGTTTAAAGGTGGATATCTACAAAGTATTCACGGACATGAACTTATGCAGTTAGGATCATATAAGTTGGAGCTATAGTGGTTTAGTTAGGGATTAGGGAAAAGTTGCGCACGAAATGGGGTGCATTAGGGTTTAGGTCAAGATGGTCGGAACTGCGGTTGAAATTCTGGACATTGTGCTTAAACAAGATGGTAGAGGGTTCTACTAGGGTTCCAGAGCTACAGAAGTTGTTCGATTCGGAGTTGGGGTCGCCATGCTAGGGTGAATCGAGGATCGACAGTTAAACCGAAGACCGAAACACACTAACCCTAATAACCTACTGTGCATGCGCTCAAATCAAAGTTTTGTTCCAGCCATGTTGTAGGGAATTTCCTAAGGTTTCCAGAAAGTCAAAGTTTGCTAAAATCCGAGTTACGGATCAAAAGATATCGCCGTTTGAATTTTATCGGAAAACCTACTCCTTTCTCTGCGAAACCCTAAAAGCTACGCGCACCCGAACAATCCCTCTCTCTCTCTGCGCTTCAACACTGCCTTGCTAAGTCCACCCGAGAGAACTACCAGAATTTTTCTACTCCTAAAACATCCCCCAATTGACAAGCGGAGCCCACTCGTCAGTTGGGGTGGGCTTGGGAACCAACCGAGTCATGCCACTTGCTCCATTCTCATCCCTCTCTCTCACACATCTGCCTCTCTCTTTGTCTTTCTCTAGTCCGGCCACCACAGAAGAGACCGGCGGTGGAAGGCTCGCCGGGGTCTCACCGGCGGGAGCTACAGGGCCCGCCCGAGCTCGGGGAAGTGCTAAAAGGCACGGGGTGCTTACCCTGGACGCGAGGCGTGGGTCGGAAACGGCGAAGGGAGTCGGCGGCAAGCTGGTTACGGTGACCGTCGGTGAGGAGCTCCGGCGACAGACAGGGAGGTGCTTCCGGGCTCGGACCTGAGAAGATGAAGCACGGGGAAATGAGGAAGAGGGAGAGGAAGCTCGGTGAGGGGGAGCTGAAGGTCGGGAGGCACCGGAGGGGCGACGGGAGCTCGCGGGAGAGGGTCGCCGGGGTTGGGAACGAAGGTGGCGGCGCTGGAGCTAGGGCACGGAAGCGAGAAACCCTGGATCTAGGGTTTTCCGACTGGAGGGAGGACGAGGGGAGAGAAGGGGCTGTCGGGCGGCCATTTATGGGGCGGTGGGGGCTCGGACAGGCGCTGTCGGAGCGGGGCACCGCCCCTCCCGGCGTACGGGCGGCGGCGACGTGGTGGATGAAGGCTGACGAGTGGGACCGGCGACGGGGAGAAGAGAGGAGGAGGCTGACATGCGGGGTCCAGCAGCAGGGGGGTTCCGGCGGGAGGAGTTGCGGGCTGGGCCGGTTAGATGGGCTGGCCGAGTAGGCTTCGGCCTGTTGCGCCTTTTTCTTTTTCCTTTGTCTATTTTTCATTTTCTTTAATACCAGTGTTACTCCCTTTGTCATTTTATGTACCAAAATAACTCCAAATAACTTGAAATTTTTACAGGGCCCTAAAAATATTCTTAGGGATCTACTGTAAAAGTTTGAACTGATTTGGGCATGTTTTTAGCTAGGTCTGAGTTCAAATTTATCTTTTGACCTAATTTTGATTTAGGAGTGCAATTAGGTCCTTTGGGCCTCTAAAAATTCCCAAATTTCTCCAGAGTGTTTAAGAGAGCATGTGGGGCCCACTGCGCAACTTTAAATTGATTTGGGGCTCAATTGACCTAGGCTTTAACTTAACTTTAGGGTTCGACCTAATCGGCGTGGAAACGGCAACTGGGTCTTTGAGACTTCCAAGATTTTGGGGACTGGCGGGTAGCTAAGGTTTCTACCTTCGAAGCTTTTTATGAAAGTTGGGGGACTCTTCATCCACCAGAGCTCCCCAAATCATTCAGCCCTAGCTCTGTCAGCTTTAGGGTTTGGAGTTGAACACTTCTATCGGACTAGCAGTTTAGTAGCAATTTGGGGACGGCTTGAGATGAAGACTCCGGGGAGAAGGGAAAAGGAAGCTAGCTGGATGAGTCATCGGGGAGGATCACAGATCCGTCCACATGCCAGTGTTATTGTCGATATCTGATCCTTCGAATAAATTGATTGGTGTTTGCAATTTTATCCATCGAGGATGAGATATGTACATATTCAATAAAGTTTCATCATATGGTATTTTAGGTTTAATAAGGTGTGTGTGTGTGTGCGGGTGTTTATGTAGGAAGATGATGACATGTATGCATGAGTGCAGGGCAAAAAGGCTAGTCCTCTAATTTGGGTATTACACCGGACCTCTGAAAATTTCACGATGCTGCCGAGATCAAAATTATGCAATGAGAGGGAAACAACAAGAAAATCAGGTGGTAGATCTCATCAAACACCCCGCACATCATATGTGCAATGCCGCATATCACATATGCTCTAGTCGTACCTACAACTACGCATAGTACCGCTCTGATACCACTATTGGGGAACGTGCTATGCAAAACAAAAATTTTACCATACACGAACCAAGCCAAGATCTACTATCGAGGTGCAGGCAACGATATCATACCTTCGCCGATCATGTCAATGCAGCGGAGAAGTTGATGATGTCGATGAAGTCCGCAGACTCCCGCAGCTAGGTTATACCTCCCAGCCGCGAGAGTGATCTACTCGCGAATAGTTCGCCCGATCGAACGCCGAAGTGTACGACGTCTCCGAGGTATCCACGCGTACTGGATCAGTGACACCGCGGTAATGTGTGGACCAGCACACAAGAACAGCGGGGGTCTACGAGAAGGAGAAGCAGCAGTGCGCCGGCAGCTGAACTAGATCCAATCTAGAAGGGAGAGGAAGAGGAGGCTGCGGCCAATCTAGAGGTGGCGGCTGCCTAGGGTTTCGGCCAAGGGGCTAGGGCTGCCTTTGGGGCTGCTTGGGATGCCCTTTGAGGTGCCCTGCCCCTTTATTTAAAGGGGGTGGGGCAGCTCTCCCTGGGAAGGTAGAGTTCTACTCCAGCAGGAACTTCCTGATGGAGTTGGAGTGCAACTTCACCAGAACCTTCTAGAACTTTTGGAACCTTCTAGAACTTCTAGAACCTTTCATAACCTTCCGATACTTTTCGGAACACTTCCGGACATCACCGGAACCATCCAGGACCTCCCTGAACACTTTCGAGATCATCCGAAACACTTTCGGAACCCTTCTCTCTCGTTCTCCATAAATTGTAGCATTCCTAAATGTCGCTAAAACGTTAAGCGTGTGACCCTATAGGTTCGAGTATATGTGGACATGTCCGGAACACCTTCCGGTTAATAATCGTCAGCGGGATCTAGACACCATAACGACTCCCACATATCATCGAAGATCTTTATCGAGCGAACCTCGTATTACTGCATATCATCCTTTTGCCTCACGATACATTACACAACCCGAGGCGAGACTTTTATGGTATCCCTGTGATCAACTCCTTGATCACTATACCTAGTTATCCTCGTTACCGGTTTGTAGTCTTTTCTTGTTTCCGTATTCCGGTGTCCCCGTGACTAACCCTTTAGTCACAATACCTGGCTAGGTGATGCTAGACACCGTAATACCGAGTGGGCCCAAAGTGTATCTCTCCATCGCCGGATGGGCAAATTCCAGTCTTGACATATCTTGAACCACGATATACTTTCTATTGTACCTGAAAGTCACCTTTATAATTACCCAATTACGGAGTAATGTTTGATGACCCCAAAGCAACCATCCGGTATCTCGGTCTACGATATTCTCATGGTCTAAGGACGCAAGTAAACGTTAACACATAATGAGAAGATACTGACAACATATTGACGAAGTGGTCTCGCAGTATCTCATAAGGGGGTCTATCCAACACCATTGTTACCCTAACAATGTGTTCCCATTATTGCCGGCATCCTTGTTACATTAACAATGCCCATGATCAGGAAAACAAGACCATCAACAATAAATGAGCTAGTCCAGAGGCCTGACTAGGGATCTGAATGGTGTTTATTATTCCACACATGCAATTAGGTTTTCCTCTGAATCTCATATCCAAGAACCAATGCAATTCTAGCATAGAACATAAACTTAATCATGAACATGAAAATAGAATAATAACAACTTTATTATTGCCTCTAGGGCATATTTCCAACAACGACACCGGGGGATTGGTGGCAGTGTGGTGCTCGGGAGAGAAAGGGGAAGAAGCCGGAAGGGAGATGAGGAGGCAGCCGAGTGCGGATGAGTGACCGGGTAAAAGAAAAGGATAATTGCCAGAATACCACCATTAAAATCATGAATTGCTACATGTGATAATGGTAGGTGATCTAGATCTATCTGTCATTGATATACTCAGTGATATTTTAGTAAACTGCTGATTTCACTAGTGGTCTGAGGGCAAATCCCTAAAAAAAGAAAGAAAATGAGAAAAAGAAGGAAAATGGGAGAAAAGAAAAGAGAAGAAGATGGGCTGCCGGATGGGCTGACTGGACAGGCCAGCCCAATAAGGGTTTTCTTTAAGCCACTTTCCTTTTCTTTAGCAAATAAATAAAAAGATATATATACACCTATATTAAAAGTGTAACGTAAAGTTGTAGGAAAATCATTTATGTTCTAATACCCCAATTTAAGGTTAACGACCTAAACTTCTTTTGATTTAACAACATCCGAACCCCACCTAGTTGATTAGAGTTACTCATATATTCATCTCATCCAGTGTGTAAATTAGTCGATGTCATGCTGGCCCTATTTAAATGACACATGGTTAAATCATTACCTCAAGTAATTTCTAAATCAGTTACATGTGAATCTAATGATTGGTATACCCAATCGAAGATAATTAAGTGAACTCTAACCTTGGCCCACCACTCTTAAACTAGGGTTAATCTATCATCGCATGTGAACACTATGTCCATTACTTAAATCGAAGTTAAATTTCTAGTTTCACCTAAAACCTTCTAAAGGGCATTAAGTGTTAAAAATTGCCATGATTCAACCTCATTAAAACCGAAAGCACGAATAATATACCCACGCGTTCATAAAAAGTGAATACTGCTTATTCATGCCCTCTTCATGCATATTTGAATTACCGATAAAATGAGCAAGATTAAGAAGGTGAACCAAATTGTTTCATTATCATTGTAAATCTTTCAAAGTGCGATGCTTTAAGCATCGGAACTCCAATTAAATTGATTTATGTTGCAATAGTTTTTATTTTAAGCATACCATACCATAACATGCATTTCATATCATCATCATGCTGCATTTCCATCATTACTTATTGTATTGCCTTTTCCGATGTTTTTGCTTCTTCCGGGTAGACACCGGAGTTGATGTGAGTTGCGGACAAACATGTTCGATGATCTCAGATTATACCCAGAAAGGCAAGTAGCCCCTCCTTTGAACATGTTGAACACTCCTATTATTTACCAAATTATTATTTGTGTTCACACTTTATGTCGCATGCGTTTTTTGCATTGAACTGTCTTGTAACCCGAAACGCCAATTATACTAGTTTAGTCAAACCCTTAATCTACTTATATTGATAATTCATTCTTAGCCCTGCTTAGATATGTAAAAGTCGTAATTCCTAGGATGGCTAGAAGTCATCACCTGTTGGATGGGTTAGGTGTGGTATGGTTTAGGGACTATTGGGAAGTAATTAATGAATTTGACTAATACTCATTGGGTTTAGATGAGAGTCTTGGCTGGGAGCATGGTGGGTTGTCTCATTTTTCCACAAGGACCGGTTCCCGGTGTTCTTTTGATCCAAGATTTGCGATTTCTATACGGGTGGTATAATGGACCACCCACGACTAAATAATTTGTCTAGACTTAATATATGTATGAGATACATAGTTTGCCATTTCCTTTTGCCAGGTGAGTGAAAAATGATGTGATGTTGTGCCTCAATATAGGTGTAAGGGTTGCACATGGTCCAGGACCGGGGATGTATCACCTATTACAACTTTTGGGACCGTGTAGGGGTACCGGCCGGACTGGTATACATGGACTAGCCCATTAGGGTGGCTCATACCTAAGGTCGAAAGCATTGTAACGGTCGTGTTCGATCACACTCCGCCAGCACACGTCGTGAAGTGTGTCAATCGCGATGACATTAGGAGTCGATCGATATATGTAGGTAAAGATGTACACCCCTGCAGGGTTTGAACTACTCGAATAGCCATGTCCGCGGTTATAAACAGCTTGGTGAGAATCCACATCAAATTAGACAACTGAAAGAGTATCTAGGCCCCTAAATAGTTTTGATGGTTAATGGCAACCTAAACTGGAATCTAATGTTTACAATGAGTGTAAGCAAGATGAGTAGGTTCCAGGAAGAGGATTCATCCAGGAAAGGATGACCACCCAAAAGTACAAAGGTAATTTCCAAGACAAGGAGATAGCTACGCTAGGCAGCTGTGCCACAACTGTGAAGAAGCCGGTGCTGTGCAAGGAGTTGCAAGCAAGGTGATGATGACTTGATACATCAAGGGCCGTGACTACAGTTGGTGGAAGCTGAAGCCTAGGTTTACTAGTTTTATTGAGTCCTTAGGAAACACCTGTACTATCAAGAGGGATGAAGTAGTAATGATTTTTAGAGCTTCTTTTGCTCAATGCTCAGAGTGTTGGACAGTGGCACTGATGCTTTGAGGTCAGTGGCCCTGTAACAACAGTTTTGCACAAGTGTGAAACTGGGTTGTGCTAGCACACTGCTGTGCTAGCTTTGCCTAAAACCCTAGAGCCAAAGTTACCTGTGTGGCACAGCTGTGTCACAGGTGAACAACCACTCTACGACTCAGGTACATCTATGTGCCAGGGGAGAGCTTGTAAATGCTAAGGGAACTGCACTTTAATAGTTTGTCTGCCGAGTCAGAAGACTATTGGAGGTTCTCTCCTGAGTAGACATCAGAGTTAATGTGTGCGCTGAGGGCATGTAATGTGCCAGGACCAGGCTGAGTAGTGAGGCTACGTCAGTTAGGGATTTCACCTGTGTCAGCCTCCGGTGACACAGGTGTCGGTCTGCCTGAGCTGGTTACTGTTGTGCGTTGTGATTAGCTGTGTCACCGGTGCTTGTCATCAGTGACCCACTTAATCCTACGTGGCATGAGTGTAACGGTCAGGTGCCTGTGGACTCTATATATAGAGGACTAGGGGAGGTCTCAGACCAAGAACCTTTGCCATAATCTCTGCAATCCATTTCGACCGTTGCAAACCTCTTTTCTCCTGAACAGAAGCAAACCTTCCTAAGTCTTAGTTCAAGTGAGAGTTAGAGCTTTGAGCAAAGAGCACTGGTTCCTCCAAGAGTTATTGTTGCAGATTCTTTCTTGGAGTGTCTACTCCTAGACGGGTGTAGGAGTTGCTATGACCACCCAAGCTTGTGTGGGCTGGTACAGTAGTTTGTGAAGGTGATCTGAGGTCTACCTGCTGCAAGGCGAAAGGACTTCCACAAGCAAGAGAAAGAGACCTGAAAAGTCAGGTACTCAGAGAACAAGCATGATTCAGTGCTGGCGATCGCTTCGAAGTAGCCTCTCCAACGGAGACGTACCATCTCTCAAAAGAGTAGGAACTTCGGTGAAAAATCCCTTGTCTCTCTGAGTACTTTACATTCAGTACTTACTTGCTCATCTGATTTGCATGCTTGTATGATTCACTGTCATATACAATCTAGTTGTAATCCTTTCTCATTGCCTGTGTTAATCTAGCTATGTCACAGTTGCTTTATTGCTTATCACATATCTGTGCCAGTTACCTGTTACACAGCTATCTGTCATATACATCTGTTTAGGGCTTTCTGTTTACCTGTGTTATCCACCTGTGTGACAGCTGTGTGTTAATTTACATATCAAATACTGCCTGAGTAGTTGACCTGTCTCACAGCTAGCTCAACCCTTCAACCTGTTAAGCCTTAATCTTGATAAAGTGAAGTAATTGTTTAAAATTGGTTAGCCTCCTATTCACCCCCTCTAGTCGGCACCTACGATCCTTTCAATTGGTATCAGAGCAGGTTGCTCTTTGAATTGGCCTAACAGCCAGAGTTTAAAGGATGTCGGGCTATGAGGGTAAAATCCCCTATGTTTGATGGAACTAACTATGCATTCTGGAAAAGAAAGATGTCAAATGCATCTTATCGCTATAGACCCAGATGTTTGGGAGATTGTGAATGCAGGCTACAGGTTGGAAGACACCATAATACCAAGCATCAACGACAAAAGAAATATCCAGAATAATGCAAGAGCTGCCACAGCCATATTCATGGGCCTTCAAGAACATGATTTCAACAGAGTCAGCACCATGGACTCTGCCAAGGAAATCTGGGACACTTTAGAGCAGATATATGAGGGCAGCAACACTCTAAAGAAGTCCAAGAGAAGCCTGCTGGAATCAAAGCTGGAAAGATTTGAGTATGAACATGGTGAAGACATAAATTCCCTGTTCTCAAGACTCACCATTATCACAAATCAGCTGAGGGCACTTGGATCAAATCGAGTTGATGATGAAGATGTGATCAAGAAGTTTCTGTCAGTGCTGCCAAAGCCCTACAGAACTCTTGTACTGATGCTGAAAGAGAAGGACAGCTTTGATCAGATGAAGCCCACAAAAGTGTTAGGAAGGATACTAACACATGAGATGGAGATCAAGCAGGAAAGCAAGCACAGCCTATCTTCCTCACTCAAGAAGAATATTGCATTGAAGACTACTGCCTCAGCTTCACAACCTGAAAGTGAAGGTAGTGAAGACCTGGATGAGGAGATGACCAGTGGAGAAGAAATTGAGCTAAATCTGCTCACAAGAAACTTTAGAAAAATTCTATAGGAAGAAGAAGCAGTTTGGCTCAAGTGACAGATTCAGAGGCAAGAAGCTGGTCAAGGATAACAAATGCTTTGAGTGCGGTAAAGAAGGTTATTTTGCTGCTGATTGTCCAGCCAAGAAGAAGGATAACAGCCAATACAAGAAGAAGAAAGACTTCCATGGGAGGAAGAAGACTTTCAACAACAAGCATCCAACTTATGCCAAGAATAAAGCTACTGCAAGAGCATATGTTGGACAAGCTTGGATATCTGATGATTCAGACTCAGAGGAAGAATCAGAAGAGGAAGGAGAAGTTGCAGGCATTGCCATCAGCATGGCTGATGTGGCCAGCTGTGACACAGCCAAGTCACACAGCTCCAACATCAATGCCAAGGCTGACCAGCAGTCATCCATCTCTGCTCCTCTTTGCCTCATGACCAAAGAATCTAAGGTACTTACTGAGGATGACTTTCCTGATTATGCTGAACTAATGGGTATCTTGGAAAGAACAGATAAGGCCTATGGCAAGGAGAGGAAGGAAAACATATCCCTAAGGGATAAGCTCAGGGAGCTCAGAGAAACCTGCGATGAAGTTATGGATGACAGGGAGAACCTCAGGCTGGATCAGGAGAACTTGGAGATTGCTCATGACAAGCTTAAGCAAGCTCATGAGCTTCTCCTCAAGGAGCATGAGGAGCTCAAGGCAATGCATGCCAAATGCATTGATGATGCTAACTCTCCTATTGCTTCTGATATTATATCTTTGCCTGCTCCTGCAACTGTTGAAACTTGTTTAAATTGTGCTACTCGCATAAATGTTCTAACATCCACAGGTGTTGTATCTGATAACTCCAATGAGGCTTCAACCTCTATTGCAGCTAACTTTGTGGATGCAGATGAGCACAATAAGCTCAAGGAGGAGCTTGAAGAAATCAAAAGGCTAATGAGGAAAGGTCTTTGCACTGCCAACATTGGCATGCAAAACTATAAAATGATTAGAGCTGAAATGCTCAGAAAGAATAATGGCCGGAAGGGCCTGTGTTATATTCCTGTCATAAGTAAAGATAAACTGCCTGCCATCACTAACCCTAATCTTGCAGCTAAATTTGTGAGACAGGCAGGTACAAATGACAACAACTTTGTTGGTCACAAGTAGAAAAACAGGAATGTGGTGAACATTCCATCTAACCCATTCTATGTTCTGCAAAAGGACAGGAAAGACAAGATAGTGACCAAGTATGTTGGCCCCAGGCATCAAAAAAAGGTGGTCACCTGTCATCTGGGTTCCAAAGACCACAGTTGCCTGTGTCACTAGCATCCCACATAGCTATGGAACCACCGGGTGTCACAGGTAGCTCACACAGTTCACTAACCCCTTTACCTAAGGATGTAGGTGATAGTCAGCCCAGGAGGATCCATGTGATATCATCCATAGCAAAGGCTGTGAAATCTAAGAACTTGCCTACTAACCATACTATCACTGCAATTTCTGCATATGACAAAGTTACTAAGGGAACCAAACTAGTTTGGGTCCCTAAGTTGCATAACTAAACTTGCAGGACACTGTCTCCAATGGAACTGATTGGATTGTGGACAGTGGATATACACAACATATGACTAGAGACAGAGAGGAGTTTGTAGATATCACCAATGAGAATCTACCCAGCAAACATGTGATCTATGCAGACAATTCCAAGGGAAAGGTAAATGGCATTGGTAAAGTTGCCATATCTGAACATCACTCATTATCAAATGTTATGCTTGTGGATCAGATAGGCTATAGTCTAATGTCTGTGTCACAGCTGTGTGACACAGGTATGAAAGTCACTTTCTATCCTGATGAGATTATAGCCTCTAAACTATCTGATGATTCACAAGTGTTTAAAGGTTGCAGGTCTGGAAAATTGTACATTGTTAACTTCAATGAATAGCCTGCAGCAGCTCCATGGTGTCTCGTGGCCAAGACCAGTGTCGGCTGGCTGTGTGAAAGGACCGCAGGTGCCGACTAGAGGGGGGTGAATAGGAGGCTAACTAAATTTAGACTATTTCTCAGATTATAAATTTAAGACTCAAACAGGTTGCAAAGTTTAGATGGCTGTGTGACAGGTTAACAGCTCAGGCAATATATGTTATGTAAATTAATACGCAGCTGTCACACAGGTGTGTAACACAGGTGAGCTAACAACCTTAAGCAAATATGTAAGACAGATAACTGTGTAACAGGTAGCTGGCACAGGTATAAGATAAGAGATGCTACAACTGAGACATAGCTAAGCTAACACTGGCATAAAGTGATATATCACAGCTAACCAATGTACAACAAGAAACACACAAGCATACAGTCTGATGAGTAGATAATAGCAGTGTAAAGAATGCTCAGAGAGACACGGGGGATTTTTCACCGAAGTTCCCTACTCTTTTCAGAGAGGTACGTCTCCGTTGGAGAGGCTACTCCGAAGAGATCACCAGCACTGAATCGTGCTTGTTCTCCGAGTACCTGAGTGATCAGGCCTCTTGCTTTACTTGTGGAAGTCCTTTCGCCTTGTAGCAGGTAGACTTGGGATCACCTTCACAAACTTCTGGTTCAACCCACACAAGCTTGGGAAGATACCAGCAACTCCTACGCCCGTCTAGGAGTTGACACTCCAAGAGTAACAGAATCGTAGCAACAACTCTTGGAGGAACCAGTGCTCTTTGCTCAAAGCTCTAACTCTCTTGAACTAACTCTTAGGAAGTTTGGCTTTTGTTCAGGAGGTGAGAGGCTTGCAACGGTCGAAAGTGATTCGCTGGATTGAGCAAGGGTTGAGGTCGAAGACCTCCCCTGGTCCCCTATTTATAGGGTTCACAGGTACCCAACCGTTACACTCATGCCACGTAGGATTAAGTGGATCACCGGTGACAGACACCGGTGACACAGCTAATCACAACGCACAACGGTAACCGGCTCAGGCAGACCGACACCTGTGTCACCGAGGCTAACACAGGTGAACCCTTAACTGACGTAGCCTAACTACTCAGCCCGGTCTTGGCACATTACATGCCCTCAGCGCACAACTAACTCTGATCCCTAATAAGGAGAGAACCTCCAACAGTCTTTCTGACTCGGCAGACAAACTATTGTAGTGCAGGTCCCTTTAGCATTTACAAGCTCTCCCCTGGTACAGAGATGTACCTGAGTCATAGAGCGGTAGATCACCTGTGACACAGCTGTGTCACACAGATGACTTTGGCTCTAGGGTTTTAGACAGCTAGCACTGCAAAGTGCTAGCACAAACCAGTTTCACATTAGACTAAAACTGTTGTTACAGGGCCACTGACCTCAAAACATCAGTGCCACTGTCCAACACTCTGAGCATTGAGCACAAGGAACTTCCAAAGATCATTGCTGCTTCATCCCTCTTGATAGTACGGGTGTTTCCTAAGGACTCAAGAAAACTAGCAAACCTAGGCTTTACCTTCCACCAACTGCAGTCACGGCCCTTGACGCATCAAGCCACCATCACCTTGCTTGCAACTCCTTGCACAGCACCGGCTTCTTCACAGCTGTGGCACAGCTGCCTAGCGCAGCTATCTCCTTGTCCTGGAAACTACCTTTGTACTTTTGGGTGGTCATCCTTTCCTGGATGACTCTTCTTCCTGGAACCTATTCATCCTGCTTACACTCATTGTAAACATTAGATTCCAGTTTGAGTTGCCATTAACCATCAAAACCAATTGGGGGCCTAGATGCTCTTTCAATCTTCGCCTTTTTGGTGGTTAGTGGCAACCCATTCAGCAATATCAACTAAAGATGTGAATGAGTAGTACATGTGTAGGTTGTTAGAATATACTCCCCCTGAAGCTGTGCACAAAAGATTTGCTTTTAAATGCAAATGCACAGATTTGAAATTTTAGGTATGAGTAGTATTTTCTTACAACTTGCACTTCATCAGTTCAGAGGGTTAGATGGATCATGAGAGATTGACTTAACTGAACTGACAATGATGCAGTTTTTAGAGTTTCTTAAACATGTTCTGAGCTCTAAGAGTTTGCATGATCATAGCATAGTAAGAATTTACATGGTCAAAGCAATACTCAATTTGATCGATAGATGTTCATGTTCAGAGTATTCACTACCATGTATTATGATCAGAGCAAGCATATTCATGATTAAAGCATGTTCAGAGTATTCACTACCATGTATTATGATCAGAGCAAGCATATATATATGTATATGTATCAGAGTAAACACCATCCACACATATCAAGAACATGAAGAAGACTGCATCAGAAACATTTTAATGTGATCAAGACATAAGAAATCAGAGTAAGAGCAAGTCTTGATTCACCAAAAGACACTCCCCCTATAACCCAAAACATTTGCTCCTCTTACAACTTCTCCCCCTTTGACACTAAAACACCAGAAAAGGGGTAAGGGAAAAGAATTATCAGGAGAGCTTGGTCTTCAATAGCTGGAGAACCTCTGAAAGCTGAGACTGCATTTGAGCAACCTGGGAGTGCAAAGAGGTGACTTCTATTTGGAGTTGAAGATTCTCTCTACGCAGAGCTGCAAACTGAACAGGCATGACCTTATGTTGATAAGCTCTGGCTGCTGTTAGGGTCATCAGGGAGATGGATAGGGTACCATCGTCAGCCACCTGTGTCACAGATACCAGTTCATCGGGGTCAGCTGCAGGAATATCAGCGGTGACACCGGTAGGAACTTGGCTGTGAGAGACATGAACTTGAGGAGGTGGCATCTGAGGAGCTGTTTGAGCAGCTGTGTCACTGGGGATTGGCACAGCTGTGTCCAAGGAATCTCCAAAGAGAGCAGGAACAACAACCTCATCGAGATGATCATCAGCTTAAGGTCTAAGTTGAGTTTTGGATGTCTTCACTATGATGTCAAAAGTTGATTCTGGAAGACCTGTTCTTTGAAGGATCATATACATGATGTATGACCCATACCTTAGCTTAGCCTTCTTATCTTTCTGAACAGCATCTATTTCATGGAAAATGTATCTTGCTACATCAAAATGCTGGTTCTTGGCAATATGCACCAACACATGCCACACTGGATTGTATACTGCATCTGTGTTGCCTCCCTTAGGCTGAATGGTGATATTAAAAATCTTCACAAGATGCTTAGCAGCGATCGTGATCCCTTTGAAGTAGACATGATCAGCTGGGGCACTAGCAGGAAATGAGAAGTTTCTCGGATAGAACTTTCTTCTGATATCATTGGAGACTGGCTCTAATTTGAACAAGTTTGGCATACCAGGCTCCACTAGTGCATGAAAAAGACTGTTGAACTCTGGAGCTGTAATGGATAGCAACTGACCTTTTCTCCTCCAGAGCATGACATCTTGATTATTTTGTTCTACCCACACAGTGGCATAGAACTCCTTGATGATTTCAGGGTCATACCCTTGTTGTAGGTTGCATAAGAACTCAAGACCTGAGGCTTGAATCAGAGATGGTAAAGACCTCATTCTTGGGCCAGACAAAGCAGACCAATCAATGGCCTTGCAATCTACAAATCCTTTGGAGGATAAGATCTCATGGTATATACCCCTTTGATGATCATTGCGAAATCTAGGGGTCTGAGCAGTCTGGATCCAAAAATTCATTTTCTTCACTGAAATATGGATAGGTTGACCTCATCTTGATGAATGCACTAGTGCTCATTGAGGCAACCTTGCTCTTGGACCTCTTGGGGTCACTCTTGGGAAGCTTCTTACCTGCAGCCCTGGAAATGAACTGTATTTGATTTGCCTCAGTCCTCAGAGCATGAGAGAAGATGTAATGATATTTGGATTCCAAATCCTCTGCTCTAACTGAGGGACTGGGCGAGCTGTCTTCTTGTTCTGCTTCCTTCTCAGGCTCACTATCTGATTCTACACTAGGGGATGAGATTTCAGCTTGGTAATCTTCATCTGAATCAGGTCTAGGTTCTCTTGCCCTGGGAGGAGTCACTGACACACCTCTTCCATCATCAAATTGGCTTTCTGAGCTTTCATCTTGATCTACTGAGTCACTTGCCTGTGCCACAGGTGAGGACACTGGGGATTGAGCAACAGGTGAAGCGATTGCTGTGTCAACTAGCGGTGACACAGGTGATGGAGACAGCTGGGGAGCATGAACTGGGGCTGCTTCTTCCTGAGGCACAGCTGGTTGGGGCAGCTGTGGACTTGTGATCTGAGCATCTTCAGAAGGTTTGTCTGAACCAGCCTTAGGTGATGAAGAAGGCACATGAGCCTCTTTTGTAGCTTGTTCATCTATCTCAGACACAAGAAATTGTGAAGGAGACATTGGATTCTGAACATCCAGAGAGGAAAGAGATTCTACACTTGTAGAGCTTAAAGTTCTTCTACTCCTCCTCTGATATGTTTGCCAATCTGATTTAGCTGGGCTAGCCACCTGTGATACAGGTGGTGGCATCTCCTTCTTTAATTCTTTCAGAGCTTCCTTCTGCTGGACGAGTTGATCTTTCAATGATGGCTTCAAGCTCTGTGAGGTCTCAGAGATAATAGCAACCTCTGTCTCTATCTGCTTATTTGTTTGAGGTTCCTCAAGAACAACATATGTTTCAGACCTTTTTCTTTTAAAGCTTGGAGCAGAAGCAGCTGCTCACTGTTGTCTGATGTCAAGAGAGAGCAAGCTTTGCTTGATTTTAATCTCAGCTTGCAAAGAGCTCCTCTCAAGACCTTTTGGCAGATTCTTTATTTTTCGAATCAGCTCACTGATCTGTTGCACAAGGTGACGATCTCTAGCATCAGTATGAGACAGGGCCATGGGTTTATGAGTTAGAGCTGACAAACAACTGGTGGAGAAGTTCTTCTGCTTCTCAATGATTTGCCTTCTTAATTCAACCTAAACAGAATGAGAAGTGGCTGACTTTATCTGACGATGCAAGTTTGCTATTTCATGCATGAGAGCCCTATCTGCATCTGTGGGTTCTGGAGTAGCTATGGATACTAGTGTACACTGCTTAGAAAGCTCAAGACTTTTAGCAGTGTAGCACTACTGCAGATTGACCCTCTCCTGAACCCTCTCTACTGACGGGCTGAAGAAAATCCGTCAGTGGTGACTGCAACTAGCAACCGAGTTTGGCTGAAAAAGTTACCACTGACGGGCCCTAGTTTGTGGCCCATCAGTGGTGTGTTGGAACCACTGGCGATCTGTACCAGTGATGGGCTTATAATTCGACCCGTCGGTGATTTACAGCCCTTCACTGACGAGCTAGTTCTAGCAGGCCGTCAGCAGCGAAATCCGGCCCAGTAGTAAGGCTTGAAGCCCACTTCTCATTGCCCGTATATGAACTCTAACCCTCTTTTCTAACCCTATCTCATTCCTCCCACCCCCGGCGGCTACCCCTCCCGATCCCCTCTTGTCCCGATTCAACTCCTCCCTCCGTAGCCTGATCCCCTCGATCTCAGCTGCCGTCTCCGCCGCTGAGAAGGTGTGCTTCCGGATCCGTGCGCTCGAAGCAGTTCTGCCACCGTGCCACCTCCCCTCGCCGTGCCGATTTAGGAGCAGCAGCGGCCGTGCGACTGTGGGGAGCTCACAGATCCGGCGCCGGCCATCCACATCAGAGGTATGGTGCTCCCCTCTCTTCCTCGCAAGACCGGTGTCCTCCCAAATCCCTTTGCTGATTTGTCTTTGCTACCTGGGTCAGATCTAGGCGCTGGGTGTCTTGTCTTTGCCGCCGGAGGAAGGAGAGGTCGCGGGCTCCATCGGTTGCGTCATATCCAGGGGAAGCAGGAGCCAGCCGTTGGGGACGACAGCTCTGCCGCCTGCATCTAGTCCCGTGAGGCTGACTGCAGAAACATGCATGTGCTGACTGCAAAATTTATTACTTGACTTTGCTCTTATTCTCTCTGCAGAAAGGCAAAATAAAACATGTTCGTATTGTTGATGTTCCTGGTCATGCGAGGCTAAAACCCAAGCTTGATGAGTTCCTGCCTCAGGCAGCTGGGGTTATTTTTGTTGTTGATGCTCAAGATTTCTTGTCTAGCATGCAGGCTGCGACAGAGTAATTTTGCTGACTCCTTTCTGTTGTGAGGAAAATTTATGGTTTCTACTTTAGCTAACAGTTGACCCATGACATGCTGGATTAAAACTGGGAGTGCGACTAGGAGTTTATTTCGTATTCAAACATGTGAAAAATGTTTGATCTGATGCAGTTTGTATAATCTCACTGTATTCTCTTGCCACAGGTACTTATATGACATTTTAACGAAGGCAACTGTAGTGAAGAAAAGGGTTCCTGTTTTGATGTTCTACAATAAGACAGACAAAGTTACAGCTCACTCAAAGGAGTTCATCAAGAAGCAGCTGGAAAAAGAAGTGTATGGTTTAGTTTGCACATGTAACTTATTTACATAGTTAGAAACCTAGCATGCATCAACTTGGGTTAGCATCGAGAGTAAATTATATGAATTTATGTTTTTTTCTAGATTTACTGCAGCTTGAATGTATCCTATTATTTTTTTGCATATAATATACTGGAAAAAGGTTTTCATACTTGTATGTTCTATTTGTAATTAATTGCTCCTGAAATAACTAAGGTCACTTGATAACTCATTTAACTTGAACCACTTATGAGAGAGCATGCCCCCAATCATTTGCACTGACTAGCTGAAGAGAATCTAAAGATTTTTTTTACAAGGCTCTAATGTCTGCTAATTTTATCTTTTTGTAGAAACAAGCTCCGGGAATCAATTCAAGCTGGTCTGACCGGTAATGTTTTAGCAGTTGAGTAATTCATCCGCGAGTATGTTAGGTCTTAGATTCATCCCGTCCTTCATAGTAGTGTTTTTGTTTCTGCAAAGTTGTTATCTGAGGCGCCAGTGATTAACCTGATGAAGGCAAACCATCATCATGAGTCACTGCTTGTTAGAACTTTGCACGTCTAGCTTCGTCTGGTGTGCTGATTTTGTTAGATGCATAACAATTTGCACAGCTAGCTCCTGACTGACATTGACTCTGAAGTCTGAAGATGATCTGTTATAAAACTATACGTGATTATTACCGAGTTGTTCTGCAAGTTCTAATGATGGTTGTAATGTGTGATAATGCATTATTTTCTAAATTTTATTTTTTAATCCCTGAAAATCTACTACTGACGGGCCTCTAAAGAAAGCCCGTCAGTGGTGACCAAGGCTCTGCTGACGGGCCCTAGGCTAGCCCGTCAGTGGTGACCAAGGCTCTGCTGACGGGCACTAGGCCCGTCAGTGGAGGACACCCCTCCACTGACATTCCCAGGCTGACGGGCCCGCAGCAGGTCAGTAGAGGGTGTTTTTTGCTCATCAGTAGAGGCCCATACTGCAGTAGTGTAGATTGATAAAAGATGTTTCTTCACTGTCTCATCAGTTGCTGCACTGATCTGCTTTGCCAGTTCATCCATCTCATCCAAAATGAGCTTGTCATTTTCTAGGTCTGCTTCAGACACTTGAGGCTCAGGGACAGGCTCTTGAATTGTAAGTGTGCCTCTTGGCAGCACTACATCTGCAATAGAGGGCTTTGAGACCTTCCTTGTTGCTTGTCTTGGCTTCTTTGCAGCTTCCTTTCCCAAGGATGTATGATCAACAACAGATGAGGATCTTGTCCTCTTGGGTGGAGCACACTGAGCTGAGCTGGATTGACTAGCCTGAGAAACTGAAGCAGCTGCTTTCTTTGCAGCAGTTCTTCTTTGCCTGTAACCTCTTTGATTTGCTCTTTTTCTCTCAACTACCTCTTCCTTCTGTCTTAATCTTTCCCTTTCTTGATCTGAGTAGGAAGAGGCCCTATGACCTACGGAGTTCAAAAAGCATTCACCTAAGACACAGAAGAAAGACTCAGGTGACAAGTTTTTCATCTATAGAACACCGAGATGGAGAGAGTTGGATAAGAAAGAAAGCACTTGAGCACTAATAGAGAGACCTTATGAAATCTTCTCAAAATCAGTTTGCCAGAAATTCAATCAAGCAGAGCTAAAACTGACAAGAGTTGATTAGAAAACATGTACACAAGAGAGTGCACAGACAGCTCAAGAAATATTCTCAACTCTAAGCATAGAACACACCTGTGACACAGGTGAGTAATACAGATGAAAAAATATAAGCAGGAAAAACAGCAAGAACATCTGAGCTGGACACCAAACCAAACCTTTTATTGCAAGTTAGAGATGTCAATGATATTCAATTCACTCCTCAGAGCACAGACCTAGTCTCATCTAAAGGCTTGGTGAAAATATCAGCTAATTGTCTTTCAGTCCTTACATGACACAGCTTTATATCTCCGTTCTCAACATGGTCTCTAAGGAAGTGGTGTCTCAGTTCTATGTGTTTGGATCTTTGGTGGTGCACTGGGTTGTTGGCTAACTTAATTGCACTTTTATTATCACAGAAGAGGGGCACTTGATTAAAAGTTATGTTGAAATCTTTCAAGGTCTATCTCATCCATAATAACTTAGCACAACAACTACCAGCAGCTATATACTCAGCTTCTGCAGTGGAAAGGGCTACTGAGTTTTGTTTCTTGGATGACCAGGACACTAAGGAGTGCCCTAGGAATTGACAGGTTCCTGAGGTGCTCTTTCGGTCAACCTTACACCCTGCATAGTCACTATCAGAATAGCCAACTAGCTCAAAATTTGCACCTTTGGGATACCACAAACCAAACCCTGATGTTTGAATTAAATATCTCAGTATCCTGCGTACTGCCACTTTGTACAGTCCTTAGGGTTAGCTTGGAATCTAGCACACATGCACACACTCAACATGATATCTGGCCTAGATGCACACAAGTATAGCAAGGAGCCTATCATGGATCTAAATTCTTTCTGATCAACAGAGTTACCTTCAATGTTCAAGTCCAGATGACCATTTATTTGCATGGGAGTATGAATAGGCTTTGCATCCTGCATGCCAAACTTGGTGATGATGTCCTTGATGAACTTTTCTTGTGAAATGAAAGTTCCTTCCTTGAGTTGTTTGATCTGAAGTCCTAGGAAGTACTTGAGTTCTCCATCTAAGGACATCTCAAACCTCTTGGTCATCATCTGGCTAAACTCATCACTCATGGAATGGTTAATACTGCCAAATATTATGTCATCGACATAAATTTGGCACACGAATAAATCTTTTCCATTTTTCTTAGTGTATAGAGTTGTGTCTACTAATCCCATTTTAAATCTATTTTTGATCAGAAATTCTTTCGATGTGTCATACCATGCTCTAGGTGCCTGCTTTAAACCATAAAGTGCTTTGTGCAGTTTATAAACATGATGTGGTTTCTTAGCATCTTCAAAGCCAGGTGGCTATTCAACATATACTAGTTCAGAAAGTTTACTATTTAGAAAGGCTGACTTCACATGTATTTGGTAAAGCTTGATATTATGATGAACAGCATATGCAAGTAGGATTCTGATAGCTTCAAGTCTTGCCACTGGAGCAAATGTTTCTCCAAAGTCCAGACCTTCTACTTGAGCCTTGAGCAACAAGTCTGGCTTTGTTCCTTACCACCAGTCCATTCGTGTCTTGTTTGTTCCTGAAGATCCATTTGGTTCCATTGACATTGTGGTCTTCAGGTCTATTCACCAAGGACCATACTTCATTTCTTTCAAATTGATTTAGCTCTTCGTGCATAGCATTGATCCAGTCAGCATCCTTTAGAGCTTCATTTATGGTCCTAGGTTCAACACTGGAGACAAACGAGTAATGTTCACAGAAATTAGCAATTCGAGAACGAGTAGATACTCCCTTATGAATGGCACCGATGATTTGGTCTACAAGGTGATCCTTCTGCAGCCTACTGATCACAAGGGGTTCAGGGTCAACCACCTGTGTCACAGCTATTGGTGTTGCCTGTGACATAGCTGGTTCTTCCTGCGACACAGCTGACTGAGTCAGGTCCTCTGCATCCAGTTGATCATTGGCTGGGTTGTACTCAAACTCAATGTCTTGCATTCCAGTGCTTTCACCCAATGATGGAGAGGGTGGATCTTGATCACTTGGTGAGGTAGATTCCTCCTTAATGGTGGGTCTGATCTCACTAGTGGATTTATTTTGAATGTCCTTGCTCCCTACATCATTAGCAACTTGCTCTCCTTGGGAGCCATAAGACTCATCAAAGTCCACATCTACAGATTCTTCAACAACCTTTGTGGAGGTGTTATAAACTCTATAGGCATGGGAGTTAGTGGAATAACCAAGGAATATACCAACATCAGATTTAGGTTCAAACTTAATGAGACGTTTGCCTTTCCTAAGAATGTAGCACTTACAACCAAATACTCTGAAGTATGATACATTTGTCTTGGAGTTGGTGAGCAGCTCGTAAGGAGTCTTCTTGAGTAGTGGATGTAGATATAGCCTATTGATGGAGTGGCAAGCAGTGTTGACAGGTTCAGCCCAAAATCTTAGTGAAATCTTGTATTCATCTAGTACTGTCCTTGCCATCTCTATCAAGGTCATGTTCTTCCTTTTCACTACACCATTCTGCTGTGGAGCATATGGACTTGAGAACTCATGCTTGATTCCATGCTTGTCCAAAAATGCTTCCACCTTGGAGTTCTTGAACTCAGTCCCATTGTCACTCCTGACCTTGACCAGGTTTACCTTCCACTCATTTTGAACTCTAACAATGAGATGCTTGAATTTCTTGTAAACCTGTGTCTTCTCCATCAAAAAGAACACCCAAGTATGACAAAGCCATACTTGTTACCTCCCAAGTTCTCATATGTTGTAGGACCAAAAAGGTCAATGTGGATGAGCTCAAAAGGAGTGGTGGTGGTCATGATGGTCTTGGGACGATGGGCAGCTCCAACTTGTTTGCCGGCTTGACATGCACTGCAGGGCTTGTCCTTCTCAAACTTCACCTTATCTAAGCCTATGACATAGTCATGTTTGCTCAGTTTGTTGAGAAGCTTCATCCCTGCATGTCCTAGCCGCCTGTGCCACAACCAGCCAACACTGGTTTTAGCCATGAGACACCATGGAGCTGCTGCAGGCTGTTCATTGAAATTGACAATATACAGTTTTCTAGACCTGCATCCTTTGAATACTTGAGAATCATCAGATAGTTTAGAACCTATAACCTCATTAGGATAGAAAGTAACTTTCATACCTGTGTCACACAGCTGTGACACAGACATTAGACTATAGCCTATCTGATCCACAAGCATGACATTAGATAAGGAGTGATGTTCAGATATGGCAACTTTACCAATGCCATTTACCTTTCTCTTAGAGTTGTCTGCATAGATCACATATTTGCTTGGCAGATTCTCATTGGTGATCTCTACAAACTCCTCCCTACCTCCAGTCATATGTTGTGTACATCCACTGTCCACAACCCAATCAGTTCCACTAGAGACAGCGTCCTGCAAGATTAGTTATGAAACTTAGGGACCCGAACTTGTTTGGTTCTCTCAGCAATTTTGTTATAAGCAGAGACAGCAGTAATAGGGTTAGAAAGTTTATTTCTAGTGGTCACAGCCTTGACAATGGATGATATAACATGAATCCTTTTCGGCTAACTATCACCTGCAACTTTAGACAAAGGGGTTAGTGAACTGTGCAAGCTACCAGTGACACTGGTGGGTACACAGCTGTGACACAGGCAACTATAACCTTTGGAACCCAGATTGTAGGTAACCACTTTTTCAGATGCTAGCGACCCACATACCTAGCCACTATTTTTCCTTTTATGTCCTTTTGCAGAACATAGGATGGGTTAGATGGAATGTTCACCACATTCCTGTTTCTCTGCATATGACCAACAAAATTGGTGTCATTTGTACCTGCCTGTCTCATGAATTTTGCTGCAAGATTAGGGTTAGTGACAGCAGGCAGTCTATCTTTATTTTCAGCAGAAATATAACCCAACCCCTTTCGGCCATTGTTCTTCTTGAGCATTTCGGCTCTAATGAGCTGATAATTTTGCATACCAATGTTGGCAGTGCATAGGCCTTTTGTAACATCCTCAATTTTTGGGGCTTGAAAATTTTTTTTAAAGGAGAGAAGGATGTGCAACTATGTAATATATGTTAAAAATATTTTTTATCGGATTTTATTTCAAACTAATTCAACTATATGAATTAATTTGAGAGCAAAAAGAGTGTTTTTGATTTTTAATTAGATCATTATTTGAAAATTTGCTCCAAAAGTATTTTCATTGAGTTCCCCATGGTCAAAATGATTTTCTGGAATTTTTCTAGATTTTTCAGAGGTGTTTTGGTATTTTTAAAGCCCCCGAATGATTTTCTGCCATTTTTATTTTCTGGAATTTTTCTAGATTTTTCAGAGGTGTTTTGGTATTTTTAAAGCCCCCGAATGATTTTCTGCCATTTTTAAAGCCTCCTTCTCTTGGGCTGCCTCCTCCCCTATTGGGCCGCCCCCTCTTTCTCTTTTTCTTTTTTTCTCTTTTCTGTTTTTTTCTATTGGGCCGCCCCTTGTGCCTTGGGCCTTTGCCCTGCTCAGCCCAGCAAGCCGCCCACGGCTGCCAGGGAGGCACACGCGCGCGCGGCCACGCAAATCGCGCGTGACGCCGCCGCCGGACGCTCCAGTGCCCCTTTTTTGGCAATTAATCCCCTAATTCCTTCCCTTTAATTCCTAATTTGATTCCAGAAATTTATTTCCTTAAATTCGTGGCCTTTCCTCTCCTCTTTTTCCCCTATAAAAAGGCCTCCTCTTCTGTAGATTTCTCCCTTTGCTTCCTCTCCAATTTTCTCTCCTCCACCTCTTCTTCTCCAACTCCGGCGACCACTCCAGCGAGGAATTCTGACGACACCGATGCATCTCCACCCGAGACGTGGCCACGAGGAGCTTCCCCACGCCGACGCGCATCTTCTACCCCAACAAAACGCGAGCTTCGTCCTCTACATCAAGCGAACCGCGAGCTTCTTCCTTAACTCCGACGAGCACCTTCTCTCCTCGTTTCCTCCACCTCCGGTGAGCTTCTCTCCAATTCTTTGCATTGGTAGGCTCCCATCAATCCAAGGATCAATTCTCCTCCACTAATTTTGCCAATATTCAACCATATATGTGGCCATTAATCTTGGAATCACCTCTTTTGCCCTCTGGTACTGTAGCACGAAAAGTAGCTTGTGCTACTGTTCATATGAACAGTAAACCCTAGCTCCAACCTCCTGTCCAATTTTTTGGAATCCAAGCAAGCCTTGTCCGATCTGTGATCTTAGGATTAAAATGGAACCCTTGGAACCCCACGATCCAACGGTGCAAATCGGATTTTTAATCCGACCGTCGGATTTTGAATTATAATTAAATTAGTACAAAATTTGAGCAAATTTCATGATATCTTTGTACTGGTTGATTATTTGGAGATGAATCTTTTTCTGTAGATCATTAGTATGCTAAGGAGTAGTTCTGGAAATTTTCATAATTTTTGGACATATGTAGAATTTCTTATAATTAAAATAAGCTCTGTTTCCTTTATTAAAAATAGAAATCTTCTCTGTTATTTTTATCCAATTTTTGCCTAGGATCAGAGAACCCTAGAACTCATTTACCATGTAAATTAAAATATTTTATCTGCAATGGTTAGAGCTATAGAAATCAAGAAGTGTTCTAGATCTATTTAAAATTGCTATTTAAATGCTGTTTCTAGTAATAAGTCCTTTATAAATCTGTTTTAGCCTCTAAAAATGCATTTCCAGTACCTGGTAATTCATATTATGTCATGTGAATGCTGAAAAGTCATGAAAACCCATTTAGCTTAATTAAATAATGCTTTACTATATTTTTAGGGTGGTTTCCATGCTTAGAAAAATAGTTTTAATTGGTCAAAATATATTTCCAGAACATTATTGAACATGAAATGTCTCTGGAATTGGTAATATAAGATGTTAGTCCAATGGTATGATTTATTAATGATAATTAGTATTTTTCTATTTATTGTTACATTAGAAATGCTAGAAAATGCTTTAATTAAATAATGTCCAGATTAGAAATTATTATTAAATCATTTTTGGTACTGTTCCAGTACTGTTAACATGTTCCAAGATATTTCATGCTTAGTTAGCTCTTGTTAGTAGTAGAGAAAACAATTTAGCTTAATTTCTAGTCTTTGAAATGTTAGAAAAGCATGTGTAAATCTAGTTATATGTTGTTAATTTGTTCTTACTGTTATTAACCATTATAAATATTTAGGATTCACCTAAATATTTATTTATGGTTAATTGTGATTTGTTTTGTCCTTTTATTAGGATTACTAGCATGTTAGGGTGTATGTGTGTATATATTTTAACTATCTATTAAATATACCCGGTAAGGGATATATGCTATATATATATGCCTATCGATATGGCCGACCCTAGAAGACCATTCTTTCTTCGTGATGACGCTATCGCGCCATCGTTCCATTCCACCTCACCTTACCTTCGTCGGGTTTCTCTCTTGTGTTGCTTTTCGGAATGCTTTCCTGGAGCTGATTGTTTATTTATCTTTGCTCGTTGTGTTGCGTCAATAGGAAGTGAAGAGACCGACCCGGCAACCGAAGCAGCTGAAGAGGGAGTTCTACCACGAAGGCATGCCACTTTTTCTTGATCATACTTGATCCTATATTTTCGAAGTCATTAATATTTTGTCTCTTACAAATATGCATGCTGTTTTAATCCAGTAGCTAGCATGTCGATTGACACACTTTTACCCTGTCCGATTGTCGCCCCTTTTACTTGGTACCCTGAGTAGTATAATAGGCTTTATCCTGAATAGAGTAGAGATATGCTTAGCCATGCTTAATCATACATCTTTAGGTTGTTTGATTTACTTCTACGGAGGAATGAGTAACGGATCGATGATCCTTGTTGAAACTTGTTGTTGAGCTCGCTGAGCTAGGGCCGAATGCCCGATGTTTCCCTCTCTCTATTCCTCCTATTCTACTCTGGGTGAAATTTACCATCTAATATGGTGCGGGCGACAGCTGGATCATTTGATGAAGGAGCATATGGTTTCCTACCCGCAGAAGGCCGGTTGAAAGGAACCATTGGTCGTCCGTACCGCATAAGACCGCAGTCTTGAAGTTGGAGAAATTGTGACCACAGTGCAACCACACGCTAAATGGGCAATGGCTTGGTCAAGTAGGTTAGTCAGCCTTTGGTGCCGATGTTGCCGTACCGCAGAAGGGGTGGACGTAGCGACGAGGACCCTCGGCACAGATGGGGGGAACGGAGTGCGGGGATGTACTCTCGACTCCGGGCCAGACCCGGTGGGCACGTCACACCTTAGGGGGATCTAGCTAAAAGACCTCGTCACAATCTCCCTGCCGGTACACCGATGGGTGTGTACTATGCTGGCGACGGCCAGTGGCAACAAGACGAGATTGTGTCGTGTGGGTAAAGGGTACACACTCTGCAGAGTTAAAACTAATCGATTAGCCGTGTCCACGGTTATGGACAACACATGACTCATTATGGATGAAAAGGACCCGTCCCTCTCCCCCTTGCTACTTCCCTCTATCCCTATGCTGATGAACCTATGGTTGAGCTAAGACATGAGTCCTTGTTCGAGTGGGTTGGTCGTGGACCACACCTGTTGAAAAACACCCCTGATAATAAAAATTGCTTTACATCAAAATGCTGCCTTTGAATTTACCCTAATATTTCAACTGAAACCGCATTTATGCAAATAAACCCTAAAGCTTTCCGTTGAAGCCTTGCATGTAGTATGTTAGGACCATCTGTCACCAGGTGGCTTGCTGAGTACGCGAAGTACTCATCGTGCATGTATTTATGGTGGTGTGCAGAGGAGTATGCTGAAGAAGGAGCTGAGGAAGACTTCTTCTACGACGATCCCGAAGAATAGGTTACGTGGGCTTCCGTCAATTTGCATGTGGCACGAATGGAGCCACTTCGCTTTTATTTCCGCTGTTTGCCTCTGATGTAATAAATGTCATAAGACATGGAACTTTGTAAGCCAGGTGACATATTGTACTCAATTATGTTTTATCTTGAATGCATGTGATGTTACATTTCGCTTGTGTACCGTCAGCATGATCCTGGGACTGATGAGAATGTACACAAGGGGGATCTGGTAGTTGAAACCAGGTTCTTACACCTTTCCTCATAAGCCTTTTTAGCTCTTCAAGCTCCTCCCTGAGCTTGTTATGCTCAGCTGCATCCGCAGAGTTAGTAGCATGGGAGGTTGAAGCCTCTTTTGAATTATCAATCACACCACCTGTGGATGTTAGAACATTTATGCGAGTAGCACAGTTTAAACATGATTCAATAACAGCATGAGTAGGCAAAAGTGCAGCATCAGACATAATAGAAGAAGTATCAGTGCACATGGCATGCTTTGCCTTTAGCTCCTCATGCTCCTTAAGGAGAAGCTCATGCGCTACTATGAGCTTGTTATGAGCAATCTCCATGTTTTCCTGGTCTAGCCTGAGGTTTTCCCTGTCATCCAGAACCTCATCACAAGTTTCTCTGAGTTCTCTAAGCTTATCCCTTAGGGATATGTTCTCCTTCCTCTCCTTGCCGTAGGCCTTATCTATTCTTTCCAAAATGCCCATTAGTTCAGCATAATCAGAAAAGTCATTTTCAGTAAGTACCTTTGATTCTTTGGCCATGAGGCACAAAGGAGCAAAAGTGGATGACGACTGATCAGCCTTGGCATTGATCTTGGAGCTGTGTGACTTGGTTGTGTCATAGCTGGGCACATCAGTCATGCTGATGGCAATCCCAACAACTTGACCTTCATCTTCAGACTCTTCCTCTGATCCTAAATCATCTGACATCCAGGCTTGTCCAACATAAGCTCTTGCAGTGGCTTTGTTCTTGGTATATGTTGGATGCTTGTTGTTGAAGGTCTTCTTCTTTCCATGGAAATCCTTTTTCTTCTTGTATTGATTGTTGTCCTTCTTCTTGTTTGGGCAGTCAGCAGCAAAATGACCTTCCTTTCCACACTCGAAGCACTTGTTGTCCTTAGACATCCTTTTTCCCTTAAATCTGTCGCTTGAGCCAAACTGCTTCTTCTTTTTGTAGAACTTTCTGAAGTTTCTTGTGAGGAGGATAAGTTCATTCTCTTCTCCACTAGTCATCTCCTCATTGAGGTCTTCACTGTTGTCACTCTCAGGTTGTGAAGTTGAGGCTGTGGTCTTCAAAGCGATATTCTTCTTGAGAGAGGAGGATGGACTGTGCTTGCTTTCCTGCTTGATTTCTGACGATGTATAGTATAGTATCCCGTATATGAGGATGTATCCAGCAAGGATTCCCAGGAGATAAGGTAACCCCCGAAAGGAGGAAGGACACCCCTTAAACTAGGAAGTCAATCCTGACGTTTAAGGAAGTCAGAGTTCTACTCTGGCATAAGTCCATGTCAAGTACGACTAGGTGAACCCCTTATAAAAAGATGAGCAATCCCATAGGGGAGGACGAGTCTAACAGGTCTTTCTAGTCGCACAGCAAGTCAAGTTAAATCCCAGGAGATGAAGCCCTAGAAGACCCGCTGCCTCGAAGGAGTCGAGTCCGGCGGGATTAGTTAGATTAGTCTGCGATTAGGCCTAGGGTAGCCACTAGCATACACCCCCATTGTAAAGACGTTTTCTCCATCAATATATACGAACAGGACGTAGGATTTTTATCCTGAGGGAGGCCCGAACCTGTATAAAAAAGGGCTGTCCCCTGTTGTCAGATCTCCTGGCCTTGGGCCCTAGAGGTCCCTACCCCCCAGTATCACCGTTCCACGAATACCGTAAGATCGGCGGTTTACCGATCGTCGACAATTTCCATCTCATGTGTTAGTATCCTTCCTAACACTTCGGTGGGCTTCATCTGATCAAACCCATCTTTCTCTTTCAACATTAGAACAAGAATTCTGTAGGGTTTAGGTAGCACTGACAGAAACTTCTTGATCACATCTTCATCATCTACCCGGTTTGGTCCTAGAGCTTTCAGCTGGTTGGTAATGATGGTGAGTCTTGAAAACAGGGAATTGATGTCCGCACCATGCTCATACTCAAATCTCTCCAGCTTTGACTCTAGCAAGCTTCTCTTAGACTTCTTCAGAGTGTTGCTACCCTCATAGATCTGCTCTAAGGTGTCCCATATTTCCTTGGCAGAGTCCATGGTACTGACTCTGTTGAAGTCATGCTCCTGAAGACCCATGAATATAGCCGTGGCAGCCCTAGCATTGTTCTGGATGTTTCTTTTGTCATTTACGCTGGGTATGATGGTGTCTTCCAACCTGTAGCCTGCACTCACAACTTCCCACACATCTGGATCAATGGCGATAAGATGCATTTGCATCTTTCTTTTCCAGAAGGCATAGTTAGATCCATCAAAGATATGTATTTTACCCTCATAGCTGACATCCTTTAAACTTTGGCTGTTAGGCCAAATCAAAGAGCAACCTGCTCTGATACCAATTGAAAGGACCGCAGGTGCCGACTAGAGGGGGTGAATAGGAGGCTAACTAAATTTAGACTATTTCCTCAGATTATAAATTTAAGACTCAAACAGGTTGCAAAGTTTAGATGACTGTGTGACATGTTAACAGCTCAGGAAATATATGTTATGTAAATTAATACGCAGCTGTCACACAGGTGTGTAACACAGGTGAGCTAACAACCTTAAGAAAATATGTAAGACAGATAACTGTGTAACAGGTAGCTGGCACAGGTATAAGATAAGAGATGCTACAACTGAGACACAGCTAAGCTAACACTGGCATAAAGTAATATATCACAGCTAACCAATGTACAACAAGAAATGCATAAGCATACAGTCTGATGAGTAGATAATAGCAGTGTAAAGAATGCTCAGAGAGACATGGGGATTGTTCACCGAAGTTCCCTACTCTTTTTAGAGAGGTACATTTCCGTTGGAGAGGCTACTCCGAAGAGATCACCAGCACTGAATTGTGCTTGTTCTCCGAGTACCTGAGTGATCAGGCCTCTTGCTTTACTTGTCGAAGTCCTTTCGCCTTGCAGCAGGTAGACTTGGGATCACCTTCACAAACTTCTGGTTCAACCCACACAAGCTTGGGAAGATACCAGCAACTCCTACGCCCGTCTAGGAGTTGACACTACAAGAGTAACAGAATCGGCAGCAACAACTCTTGGAGGAACCAGTGCTCTTTGCCCAAAGCTCTAACTCTCTTGAACTCACTCTTAGGAAGTTTGGCTTTTGTTCAGGAGGTGAGAGGCTTACAACGGTCAAAAGTGATTCGCTGGATTGAGCAAGGGTTGAGGTCAAAGACCTCCCCTGGTCTCCTATTTATAGGATTCACAGGTACCCGACCGTTACACTCATGCCACGTAGGATTAAGTAGATCACTGGTTACAGACACCGGTGACACAGCTAATCACAACGCACAACGGTAACCGGCTCAGGCAGACCGACACCTGTGTCACCGAGGATGACACAGGTGAACCCTTAACTGACGTAGCCTAACTACTCAGCCCGGTCTTGGCACATTACATGCCCTCAGCGCACAACTAACTCTGATCCCTAATAAGGAGAGAACCTCCAACAGTCTTCTGACTCGGCAGACAAACTATTGTAGTGTAGGTCCCTTAGCATTTACAAGCTCTTCCCTGTTACAGAGATGTACCTGAGTCATAGAGCGGTAGATCACCTGTGACACAGCTATGTCACACAGATGACTTTGGTTCTAGGGTTTTAGACAGCTAACACTGCAAAGTGCTAGCACAAACCAGTTTCACATTAGACTAAAACTGTTGTTACAGGGCCACTGACCTCAAAACATCAGTGCCACTGTCCAACACTTTGAGCATTGAGCACAAGGAACTTCCAAAGATCATTGCTGCTTCATCCCTCTTGATAGTACGAGTATTACCTAAGGACTCAAGAAAACTAGCAAACCTAGGCTTTACCTTCCACCAACTGCAGTCACAGCCCTTGACGCACCAAGCCACCATCACCTTGCTTGCAACTCCTTGCACAGCACCGGCTTCTTCACAGCTGTGGCACAACTGCCTAGCGCAGCTATCTCCTTGTCCTGGAAACTACCTTTGTACTTTTGGGTGGTCATCCTTTCCTGGATGACTCTTCTTCCTAGAACCTATTCATCCTGCTTACACTCATTGTAAATATTAGATTCCAGTTTGAGTTGCTATTAACCATCAAAACCAATTGGGAGCCTAGATGCTCTTTCACTATGGCACAGGCGGCTAGGACATGCAGGGATGAAGCATCTCAACAAGCTGAGCAAACATGACTATGTCATAGGCTTGGAGAAGAGTGTCTTGTGCAGTGTAAACGCAATGTCACAATGGTGACGACGCTCTATTGCGGTTACACTGCACAAGAAAACTACTTGACATATCAGACGCCTTCCGCTAGGTATTACCTTTCGAACCTCTCTACTTTGTTATATGCCGATTATACCGTGCTAAATTGTGAATTGTGACTGACATGATTGTGTGCTTCGATCAGAGGTCAGGATGAAGCCCGAGCATAAGAGAGAGTGCACATACAGATATCGCATTCTAATGCGTCATCGCATTCTAATGCGTCCATTTGTAGTCAGTGTGTAAACACTCTAGCTAGCACTTTCTACCCATGAACCAAGCCCAAGATAGTTCGTTTTCATATGAAACTGAGATGTGCAAAATTCTTTAGCAACTTGTGAGATGTCAAATGTGTTGTACATATATATTTTTGACATGTGGATTTGTCAAATTTGAGATGTGGAATTGAGATGCAGAAAATTCTTTAATTTGTGTTGTGCATGCTTGTGATATATATTGTCCGCATGCTAGGGCTGTGCAGAGGCTATACATGCAGCTGGGATGTTATTTTGTTTTTCAGAGGTGGCAAGCAAAATGAACTGATGAGGCCAGGAAACATGCATAGAAAACACTACCTGGTATGTAAGTCTCATCACATACGGGTCACATTTCTACCCGTTAGGGATGACTCATCACAGACGGGTAAAAATACAACCCATCTGTGATAATGACTCATCACTGACGGGTAAGTAATACTAACCCGTCATTGACGGGTTACTTTTCGGTCCGTCAGTGATGACTACCTCGGGCGAATGGCTCAATCAGGATCATCACAGACGGGTGGTACTTCTACCCGTCAGTGATGACTTATCATAGACGGGTGAGTATACAACCCGTCTGTGATGACCCTGCTCTAGGTGAATGACAAAGGCTGTTATCACTGACGGCTATGGTACCCACCCGTCAGTGATTAGTCTCCCATGACTCACGGGTTATTTTTCGGGCCGTCATTGTTGAAGTCCTTGTAATGGTAGAAAAGTCATCACAGACGGGTCACATTTCTACCCGTCAGTGATGACTCATCATAGACGGGTAAAAATACAACCCGTCTGTGATGATGACTCATCACTGACAGGTAAGTAATCATCACAGATGAGTCATACTTCTATCTGTCAGTGATAAAAAGTGTAACCGTGATGGGCAAAGATCGAACGAACAACTCAGGACTTTCACCTGCTTCCGGTGACTCTCTTATGAATGGGAGGAACACAATAGAACATATATTTGTGATTTTTGGACACTAAGGCAGAGATCGAACATATATTTGAACATATATATATTACGAAGTAGCAGTAATAATTACATAGTAGTAATTAGTAGACTAATTAATTATCTAATAAGGCCTACGCCTCTTCCTTGGCGGGCCCGATCGTGCCGTCGTCGCCGTGGAGGCTGCGTCGTCGTCGATGTTGTTACTGCCGTCGCCTCCATCATCGAAGCCATCGAGGTCGTCATCGTCCTCATCCGTGTGCTCCCAGCAATCGTCCTCGTCCTCGTCGGCGTGGTCCCAGCAGTCATCAGTACATTAGCCCTTTTGGGCAGCGGTGGCGCCATGCTGCTCGTTGTCGTTGCTGCCATCGTCCTCCTCGTTGTCATCATCGCTGCTGAAGAGGTCATCGAGTTTTGCACGGATTACATGGCTGAACACCATCCTATAGGTGTGCCCCGTTCTCGGCACGAGGGTAGGCTCGTTGGCGTCGGGACAATAGGAAGGAAAGATTACCAGCCTTCAGATACAACAGAGTTCGATAGAGCTTATTTCACGGTCTTGCAACACATGTTAGTGGTGGATCCGTATATCAAAATTCACAAGCAAGTGTTACGCCAACAGAATCCGAAAAAGTCTAAATTTTGGATCACGAAAACACACAACATTGGGTTCAACCAGTGGTTGAAGAACTATTTTTATGATAAAAACCCTTCAACTAAAGAAGAAGATGTAGTCGGATGGTTAGCAAGAGGACCCGTCGCGAACGTCGTGACATGGCAAGGGAACAAGATTGTCACGGACCCGGAAAAACATATGATTAGGGGAACGCGAAGTCGCCAAGGACCGAAGGACTCGCCAACCCGGTGGCACGGTACCTGCGCCGTACGCACCAAGGTAGAGCGATCCGACACCCGCCACGTGCGAGCCGGCCGGAAGCGACTACTCTTCCCAAAACCACATACGGTTCCGTAATCCGGTGAAGAGTCAGAGTCGTTCCCGAATCCTACCACGACAAACAAGGTCGGAGGAGCCCGGCAGTTCTACCCACACCCTAACCTAGCCCGGAGGCTAGTGGGTCGCTCGAAAGCCCGGTAGAACACGCCCACACCCTGCCTGGCCGGCACAGCATCTCAGCCAGCGGGTCACTCAACCGATTCCTGCTCGACTTAGTAGAACAAGGTACAGCTTCTACTCTTCACGGCATACCCAAAACGCTTCATATCATACACACATTGCGTAAGGGCAGCCTGGGATTAACAACTCGGATATCATAACAAAGCTCTACAAATACGGTATTAATATTAACTGCCCACGATGGGACAACACCTTACATAATCCAGTCATAACTGAAAGCATATCCGAGTACGGAGAAATTAAACGGCAGCGGAAACAAGTGGATGAGTCCCACAGCGGCTTAGCGACCGCTGAACAAAAGCTATAACTATCCCAACAATCGAACACAACCGAGGAAACGCAAGTTCAAGCATCATCGAAATAATCTTCCACCACCGGCTCACCTGCAAGCTCCAGGGGTAACCTGGGTGAGTACGAACGTACTCGCAAGACTTATCCGTGCTTGATTAAATGTCCTACTCATGCTAGTGCAACAACAATTAAACATGGATGCTTCTCAGAGTAACAATATACAAGTTAAGAACATAACATTAATAAGGTGAAGTAGAGACAGATTAAATAACAGATTAACTCAGGACACAACCTATCACAGCTAATTTACCACGAGATCAAGTTATCGAATCCAAATCCACTTGGGGCAATCCCATGAGTTCAATCCAAATCAATCCATCAAACATCGTCCAATTCGATTAGGGCAGCCCCTAACTCCAATCCAAATTAATCCAATCCTCAAAGGTTCATTTTAATCTCTCGAACCACTACCGACAACTCAACCCCTGCAGGCATAGTGAGTGCATAACAGTTTGGAGGTAGCGAGCCTCCAAAGTGCATGCCTATCCCCAACTATCCTCAGTGTTGGTTCTCGCTAGCGTCCACGTGTGATAAGGGATGGTGACACGCTGAAGATAGGGTTGGTGTGACGACTAAAACTCTACTTACTCCCGCGTCGCCATCAAACTACGATGAACACCAACCGTACCCATTGTGCACGCCCTCGGCTCTCGCAACTCACTTAACCATTTAGTTGAAGAGCCATCAGATGTTCTCGACGTAAGACACATCCTACACATGCTAGTGTATGCAACTTGCGACAATTCACAGATAAACATTCATACACATAGCACATATAACAAGGGCATACACAAGAGTACGGAAGGTAAAGATGCAACAAGCTCTGCTTGCCTGATTCTGGTTGTTCCTGTTCTTGCGAGGGGTCGTAAGCCTGGTGGTCTTCCTCTTCAGGTTCTGTTATAAGCAATACGAAGAACCGGAAAAGAAACGATAAGGAAAATATTAAGATTCAGCATGTATGCATGATCTTTAGGTAGAATATGCATGTCATGGCGATGCTTGGATGACTAGGGTTTCGTTACGACAAGGTATATACAACTAAGCAGTTGATGTTATCCTAATGCCTGGCGCATGCATGTATGTAATGTTAACCTTTATGTTGAGTTAGGGTTTGGTATTTACTACTAGAACACATGGTGTTAGGTTATCTTGTCGAAGCTAAGGGGAACACTAATTATGCATGCATGACAGGTTAAGGGGTCTCGATGAATTAGGGTTAATAGTATTGATGACAAGGCATGGCAATGTGCTGGTTAGGTTAGTATAACACCTGTAGTACAAGTCATGGGTTCAATGCAATTATGGTTATAATTGTCGAGTTAGGGTTTACGTGGTACGACGATAAAAGGCTAATCAACTCGAAGTCTATCGTGCATGTAGCCTTACTGGAGTTTCAGTGGTCCCATGTCGTAGGATATCTCGCGAGGATTCCAGAAATGTAAAGATCGTCGAAATCGGAGCTAGGGTGAAGATTCTAGGGTTAACGGACTCTCGGACGTAGCAAACTTCCACCCTAAATATCACCCCATGCATGTAACCGAAATAAATTTTTGATTCAGCCATCTTGTAGAGTTTTTCATGAGGTTTCCAAATATATAAAAATATTTCAATTTGGACTTGTGGTTCAAAAGTTATGGGGGTTTGAATTTTTGAACAAAACCTAACCCTAACAGCCCTAAATTTAAATGCTAGATCTACCCGAGACACCACCCACCCTCTCACTGCCGCACCCTTGCTTCTGCTAAATCCACCCGAAGCTATACCCTAATACTTCAACACATAACACCCTCAGCTGTCATTTGGGTCCCACCTGTCATTCGGTCATGAGCTCGGAAACCAACCCGACAGCGCCACGTGTCCTACCTCCTCTCTCTCTCTCACTTTCTCTCTCGGGTCCGGCAAGGGGATGGGCTAGGCGGCGGAGCTCTCACCGGGGAGCTCGCCGGAGATGGCTCCCGAGCTCGGTTGAGCTCGGGGAGAACGGCCCGAGGATCAGAACCTTACCCCGGCGACGATGGTCAGCTCAGGGACGACGGGGGAGGCCGGAGGGAGGCTGGCGACGGCGGGGATCGACGGGAAGCTCGGTGAAGGCCGGCGAGGTGGCTCCGGGGGTAGATCTGCAAGATGGAAAGGAGAAAAGGGGTGAAGGAGGGGGAGAGAAGGCTAGGGAGCTAGGAGAGGGAGACGGGGAGCTACTGGAGTGACGGAGGTAGCTCGCCGGAGGGGCTGCCGACGCTGGAGAAGAACACGGCGGCGACGGAGAGAAAAGCACCGAGGAGCTAGGGTTTCTCGGGCGGCGTTGGGGCCTTGGACAGGGGAAAGAAACGGGGGAGCACGGGCTGTCCGAAGGGCTTTAAAGGGCGGCGCGGGGCTATCGGAAGCGGACCGGGGCGCGGGGCGCCGCCCACCGGAGCCAGCAAGCGGAAGCCGGGCCCTGACAGGCGGGCCCGGGCGCTAGCGGGGGAGCGGGGGAAGGCGTATTCGGGAGCAGGCGCAACCGAGAGGGGAAGGCGTAAACGGGGAGGGAGGAAGCGGAAAGGGATCTGGCGGGTTGGCGTGTGGGCCGGCCGAGTGGGCCGCCGAGCGGTTCTCGGCCCAGTAGTTAGGGTTTTTCTTTTATTTTTTTAATTTCTATTCTCAGATCTACCCCCATCGTTATTTTATGTACCATTTCTACTCCAAAGTTGATGAAATTTTTACAGGAGCTCTAACATAATATTTGGGAGTTACTGAGAAAGTTTGAGTCAATTTGAACAAGATTTGACATAGCTTCTAGTTCAAATTTGAATTAGGGCTTGATTTGGGATTTGTATTGGTGGTATTTTATGTGCCAAAATAGCTCCAAAAGTTATGAAATTTTAGCAGGGACTTCAAGGTGATTGATGGGACCTACTATAAGGGTTTGAACTATTTTGGGGCTGGTTTGAACTATGCTCACATGCACTGGTGATTTAGGGTTTAGGGTTAGGGACGAGGATTCACCGAAGGTTCGATGACTTCAACCACCCTTATCGACGATATTGTTAATTGAGTTACTTCAAATAAATTGATTGGTGTTTGCAACAATTATCCACCGAGGATGAGATATTAACATATTCTATAAAGTATATTCATATTACATCTAAGTTTAATTGAGGTGGGGGTGATGATGATGACATGTATGCATGGATGCAAATCAAAAACCTATCTATCGACTTTGGGTATTACAAAGATCAACGGATATACATTTTACACGGACGCCCAAGACCGAAAAAGCACATACCAGAACAGTGGGGTCTCGGTAGAAGCCCGTAGTCCCCGAGGGATTAAGTGCAACTACTACGGCATAATCAAAGAGATTTGGGAACTTGACTACATAGTCACCAAGATCCCCTTGTTTCGATGCCGATGGGTGAATCTCAAAGATGTGCACGTGGAAGATCAGAACTTCACTACCGTGGATCTAGAGAGTTTTGGGTCAATAGAAGAGCCTTTTATCTTCGCTAAACAGGTTGCCCAAGTCTTCTACATAGTCGACCCATCAAATAAGAAGCGCCACGTTGTGAGGAATGGAAAAAGGAGTATCGTTGGAGTTGACGGTGTAGTTGATGAAGAAGACTACAACCAATTCGACGATCCGGAACCCGATTGTGAAGACGAAGAATCAAGTGATGACGAAGAACCAAGTGATGATGTGCCAACGTACGTACGTCGAGATCATAATGAAGGACTAACATATAATGGAAAAAACCTAGTCGACAATGACGACGACGACTAAAATTGTCAAATTGGGTACTTTGATGTGCATATTGTCAATACCTAGTTGTATTTTGTTCCATATGGTCGAAATTTTTTATTGTTGGACATTTACTTCAATTAAATCATCAAGTACTCTACTTTGTTGTATTTACAGTGCTATATTAGTCTGAACATACTGAATCTCCACACTGAAATGCAGATTCAGTAAGTTCACTAAGTTGAAACTGGCCTTACTGAATCTGCATTTCAGTATGCAGATCGATTCAGTGTGATGAAATTGTTATCACGGACGGGCGAAAACATTAGACCGTCCGTGATGACTAAGTCAAGTCATCACTGACGGGCGCAGAGGAGACCCGTCCGTGATAACTGTTTCATCACGGACGGGTCGCATCTACGCCCGTCAGTGATGACTTGCCCTCCCGCCGCTAGTCAGGTCATCACTGACGGGCGTAGATGTGGCCCGTCCATGATGAAATTGTTATCACGGACGGGTCGCATCTTCGCCCGTCCGTGATGACTTCTTCTATTTATATACCTGTGCCCGCGGGACTTGAAAATTTTTCACCGCGCGTCGAACCCTAGACTTGCTCTTCTGTTCTGACCAGCAGCGGCGCCTCCTCGCCATAAGAGCATCGTTGCGGCCACCGCCCACCGTGAACCCTAGCGCCCCCCGCCGCCGCCGCAATGGATGCCTCCCCGACTGCCCCCGCCGCCGTGGACGCTCCTCTCGTCCCAACAACCACCGCCGTGGACGCTCCTCTCATCCCAACAACCGCCGCCGCCGTGGACGCTCCTCTCCCCGTCGACGGCGCCGTGGACGCTTCCCTCCTCCCAACAACCGCCGCCGCGGGTTCTCCTCCCCACAGGTACCCCTATAACCACATGGAAATCTACCGGTTTGCCACTTGTTCATTTGCTAGGGCATGAGTCTATTCCATATGCTTTTGATGATGCTGGTTCTCCTCCCCACAGGTACCCCTATAACTTGTTGTGTTGTGTGCAGAAATACTCACACTAGGAGTAGTGGTTTGCTTATTTTTGTTGGCTGCAATGATAGTTTTCTCGTTAACCTGAGACCTACTATGAGGATAATACCTACTATGGTTTGCTCAGAAATGTTTACATTACAGTTAGTAGTTTGCTTTTTTTTCCTCAAATAGTTGTTAGTTTGCTGATACACTTGTTGGTTGGCTGGCTGCAATGATGGTATTAGTTGACCTTTCTTGTTCAGAAATGTTCACATTACAGTTAGTAGTTTGCTTTTTATTTTCTCAACAGTTGTTAGTTTACTTATATGTTAGTTTACTTAGCACAATCATCTAATTGGGCTGCACGCACAATTTTCCAGATTCTTTATACACACTCAAGTTTCAATTTTCAAAAAGATCACATATTCAATATATATGAATAATATATAAAATTTTCGAAGTAATTAGTTAGTTTTTTTTTGCAAAAAAGATCGATGACGGGCGAAGAAACTACTGGTTCGTCGGAGCCCCCGGCGGCAACGACAAGAGTTAGGAAACCGAGAACCGGTAATAAGATGCCTACGCAAAGGCAGGTCATCACGGAGGTAGACCAGATAACAGGGTACCCTTCCCAACCCCAGAAGACGGCATCTAAGTTCAACAGCGCGTGTGGTTATCTGGCACGTCAACATATAAAGATCACAACACAAGATTGGACTGAAGTGCCCGAGGCCCAGATTGGACGAATCATGCAGGAGCTGTGGAGCAAGTTCGAGATCCCCGAAGGCGACAGGGAGAAAGTAGAACGGGCGGCGAAGGTGACGATGGCTAAGTCTCACCGGAACTTCAGGAGCACGCTGAACAAAGAATATGTTCAGAAAAACCGCTCGCCGTTACAGAGATATCGCCAAATAACAGAGGAGGTTTGGGAAGATTTCGTTCGAATGAAGTCTACGGAAGAGTTCAAGGCGAAGAGTTTAAAGAGCAAAGAACTCCGCTCGAAGAATAAACACCCCCACTGCCTGGGCAGTCGTGGCTACGTTAGGAAGATGGCGGACTGGGGGATAGAGGACGCCGCACTACGAGAGGCTGGAAAACCAGTTCCTTTCGACGACATCGAGGGTCGCGGGCGGGCATGGATCAGGGGCCGCACGAAGACCGACCTGACTACGGGGGCTGTTTCCTTCTCGACCCCCGAAGTTGAGGACGTGTCCAATCGTCTGGTACGAACTTAACCCACCGTGTCGATTTCATAAGTATAAACAGTTTATGACAAATCGCTCAATACTATATCTCGTACTGCTTCTATTGCAGAGGGAGTTGAGCCAGCAGGAATCTTCCTCAGAGTCCATCGGGAGCGAGAGGTGGCTAGACCCTCTCGCGAAAGCTCTGGGAAACCCTGAGAAATCTGGGCGCGTGCGAGGCCTCGGGGTTGCCGCTACATGGAGCGTAGCTTTCCCCCAAACCCAAGAGGAGGCCAGGCAAAGGAAGAGAAGCAGGAAGGAAACTCTTATTGAAGAGATAACGAGGAAGGTACAAGACAACATGGCCGACGACATGCTTCGAAGGCGAGAGAGGAGGCACGCAGGGAGGTGGCCTCCCTGTTCGGGGGGCAGCTGCCGCCCTTGCCTCCTAATCGCGCCGAGCCTAGCGCCGCGTACGGATGGAGTAGCTGCGCCTCCGCAAATGCTACTTCCGAAGGGAGAGCTGACGCGCTTCCTATCGACGACATCACTGTAAGTTTGTTTAGTTGCACGAATGCTTCGCAACGAGTTTTGTGGACGTGTAACTGAACCATAATTGTCCTGCAGGCGCCAGCAAAGTGCGACCTGGTGATGATGCTACCCGGCGGTGTGCCCTTGACGGTGGCACAAGGGCTAGCGTATCAACCAACTTTGGGGCAACGCTTGCACAACGTTGAAATACCGTCTACGATGGCGAAGGTACAGGTGGACTCCGTAGTGCCCGCGTACAGTGCCGTACGAGTCCCCGTGCCCCCCGAAGATGATGTGACAACAATAGGTCAGTGCGTCAATTGTTTCATCATGTGGCCGAAGACGGGGATAATTCTGGACGCAAACACTCCGACCTCTCGTCATCTATCTTCGGCCAACCGCAGTCCGTCGTGCCATTCGCCATTGGACTTGAGCGGAACCGCTAAGCTGACGTCATTCTCAATGGGCGAGGGGGACAGCGTGAACACTTGCACGGAGAAGGAGGCCCCAGCGGCATTGATGGACGAGCCCGTCGAACCACAAAAAAGGGAACGGTGCTCCAAGAATAAACAGGACCCCCGCCCAGTGGAGGAGGCCCCGACGGCGGTGATGGACGAGGCGGTGGCCATCACGGAGCACAATGAGCCCCAGACGGCAGTGACGGAGGAACCCGTGACCCGGTACAAGGAGCCACTATCGAAGGAGGTCTTGATGGCTGCATTGGAGGGTGTTGCGCCTAAGGGTACCCAACCATCTGCACCAAAAGGTGTTACGCCCAACGAAACCCAATCAGCTGCACTGGAGGATGTTACGCCTAAGGAAACCGAACCACTCATATCACGGCGTAGCGATCCGAGTCCGGTCAAGCCTCTGAGGAAAACCCGAGGACGACGAGGCCAAGGCGGCAAGAAACAGAAGGCTGATAGCGCCAGTAAGGCTTTATCGTATTCATCAGAACAGTACTATCCTCCTGCCCCTCTAGCCCGGAAATACAAATGGGGTGAGCCACCACTACTGCAGAAAAGCCTACCAGTGACGGGCCAAAATTGCCCATTAGTGACGAGCCTACCCGTCACTGCTAAAAACCTTACCAGTGACGTTCTTCCGGAGCCGCCCGTCACTGATGGGCTCCACAGCAGTGACGATCTCTCCGGGCCGCACGTCACTGGTACTTGGACCAGGCCCTATTCATAATTGTATTTATATGTACAATCAGCAATTAATAATTAATAATTATATTTATATGTACAATCAGCAATTAATATTCAGATCACCACACATATATCACAGTATATATCCATACAACTTGAAACCAAAAACATAATATATTCACAATATATATGTAGATGTCTCAAACCGACTACGAAAATAACAAGTGCCAAGACGTAAATATCTCCACAAGCGTATAAAGTAGACCAGTTTGGGAATACACGACCACAAACACAATACATATGCAATGTTTTTCCCTCCTCTAGGGCCTATCTTCACGCTTTTTTCCCTCCTCTAGGGCCTAGCTACATGTAGGCGATTGCGTCTTCTTGGGTTGGGATTTGGCGAACTCGCTGCTCTGAGCGAGCGGCATGTTCCTCCCTTGGGTCATTGCCGGCGTAGAAAAGCCCGGTATCCGAGACGACATCCTTGTTGATGATATTCGCAAACGCATTCTGGAGGCGTGCAAACTCTAGCTTCCAGTCATATGGCTTGTGCTCGAGGTTATTACTCCACTTGCGTAAGTCGTTAGGTTTGCAAAACGTGTTCCGCGCCCGTATAAAGTCATCCATGTGGGAGTAGACGTAGTAGCCACACGTCACACTATTCTCCGGCTGCTGTCTGCAATAGAAATCAGTCACGTGTTTGAAGCGTGGACCACCACTTCTTTTTACCACAGTTCCTCCCTTGTGTGCAAAGTCGAAGAGAGCATCATCCAGAACTTTCTTGAGTAGGGTGTAGTTTTTCTTCACCCATTTCATGGAATCATAGTAATAAGCCTTGCTTTCCTTTGGCACTAGCACTAAGAGGATCCAGTGGTCGCTGTGCAAACATGTGAACAAACCAATATTAACCCACGAAGTTGGCTAGGTGCACAAGCAAAAGAGAAATTTACAAAAGCACAAAGTAGAGAAGGACTTACATGGGATTGTAGGGCACGAGTAGGTATTCCTTGCCCTTATGCGCTACCAGCGCACTCACGAGGTATTCTTTCATAATCTCTCTACCTTGTTCGGAAGCGAACGTTGTTCTCGTGCATGTGATACAGATCTGCTATTCCAACATCGAGAATCTTCAGGCGTCTGGTCTCTCTGGCTTGGTGCAGTGCCCATAACCTGACTAATGATGCTTCGAGCCGATAAAGGTTGAACATGGCGAAGATCTCCGCAAAGTCCAGATAGAACTTGTCCGCGGGATACTGCTCGACGAAATGGAAACCCTCTGGCACCTTCGCCATGTAATATGAGACATACTTTCATCAGGTCCTAATTCTAGCTGTCGAATGTTCTCATGCAGAATCTTCAGTTCGTTCGGGAGGACGTCGAACTCATCCCTTGGTACCATGGGGTGACCCGGGACATGATAGGCCCGCCATTGACGACCCGTTGCTCGCTGTCCTGATTGGGAAGATGCTGGGTAGGTTAAGGATTTTTTCAACCTCGCCTCACCCTGTCTATCGTAAGTACCGGTGCTAGCATGTGTCTTCTTCGCCCCTTTTTTCCTTGTACGCTGCGGTTCCAGAGATACGGCCCTTTGACCGGCCATTGCTTCTTTGGCTGCGCCCATGAGTGTTTTAGGAGTCAACTTCATCTGGGCTTGCTCGTCATGCTGGGGCTGGGGTGGTGGTGTATCTACAAATACTTGTGCCTCTTCGTCACGAGGCATGCCATGCTCCACGCCCTCATCGGCGTCCTCCATCTCCAGATCCCTATACGATAGAGGTGCGCAAAGACCCAAAGGAGATGGTCTTGCTGATGGGCTATGGGTGTGGCTCGGCGACGGTGTTGGACGATTGGAGGTCTCAATCAACTTTATTGTGTCCTTCGGCCACCTAAGAAAAAAACCCCTTGCAGGCTCCTAGTTTTTCGTATCCCTCTTCAGGGGGGTCATTCAAAAACCAAGTCCTCAAAGTTGCCGACCACCTTAGTCAACTCCACCCTCGCCAAGTTAGGTGGTAAATCCACACAGTGCATCTTGTTCTCTGGAGTTATTGGGTGGATTCGACCGTATGCGAACGTCACCATCGAGCCGAGCACTTGGGTCTGGAGATGGCACGGAGTTATTACCTGCGAAACATATATACAGGTGGATGCGTCGTCGATGTTAGAGTCGAAACAATGAAATCTAGACGACACCATTACGATTTGTTGAGTCGACGACGCTTACCGTTAGGCCGTCGATTGAATTTGACGACCCGGGGCCAATGCCCGAGACAGAGGGGCTACTACTCCTTGTAGCAGTGAAGGGCGGCGGCTGGGTATCCAGATTATAGGGTGGCAGCTGCATACAAGGATGCATGGGTGGACGTTGTAGTTGCTCATATATAGGCCCTAATATACGTTTCACCGCCACCTCCACTCGCGCATCGAATTCTTTATCTTGCTTGGCTTTCCTCCTCTCGCGGGCAACCTCGAGGGTTTGGGGACAATAATCAGCCCATCGAGCCCCATACCCGATGCCCATCACGCGGCCACGAGTCTCCGGTTTCCCGAGAGCCTTGTTGATAGGGTCTTGCCACCTATCGGTATTGACAGAGTCCTGGGAGCTCTCAGGTTGTTGGCTTAGCTTTTTCTGCAAGTAACATGAACCGTTTAGAAACGTACCTTTTCAGAAATTAATCTACGTAGCACAAATAAAGTAAAATGGGATCAGAGGTTACCAGTTCTTCGTGCACCTCCTTCATTTTCTCGTGTGTGAAGATCGGTTTCCCCCGTCACTGGGTCAAATTTTGCGCGGGCCCTCACAAAATCCTTTCCGCGCCCTGGCTGGATGTCCGAGAAAGGGGGTACTTTCCCAGCCGCAATCAACTTTGCATCCTCCTTGTCCCATTTTGGCTTCTTCCCTTGGTAACCACGGCTGCCGAGTCTGTGGTCACCCACGATCTTCCCCCGCATGTCCTTCCCCCACTCACTCAACTTCTTGAATTCATCGCCCGAGCGAGTTTGAATGAACTCAGTCCAGTCCGCCTCATCTATCGTAGGCCATAGCAGCTTTATCACGGTCTCAAAATCTTTATCCTTCATTTTATTGGCATGGTATCGCCAGGTATTTAAGGATTTGGACATCATGCTCAGGGCTTTCGTTGCGACTCTATTTTTGTCAGCCTCCGGGACGGAATACCTGTTGAATAGCTTGTCCAAGAGGAGAGTTCGAAGATGCTCGGTTTCTTTTGTCCTTATATCGGGGGTTGTGATCTTCACGGTTTCACGCAGGATGTAGCCTACGGCGTTTGAGTACCCCTGTGCAGCTTTTATTGGACTGGCAGGTTTACCCAAATCGTCGACTCGAGTGATTACGAAGGTGTCGGTACTCAACTTGTTTGGTCTCCTAGGCGTGATCCACCTTTTTCGCTTAGCTGGTGGAGCCACGTCCGCCTGTTCTTCTTCAAAACTGGTCTCTTATTCACGGCCGGTCCCTTCGTCACGATCGGTCGCGTCTTCAGCACCGCCGGACTCTTTTGCACGTCCAAACTCTTCATCCGACTCACCGTCGGATGATTCGTACTCGTTGTGATCCTCGGCAGCAGGGTCGTCGACGATGGCGGCCCCCTGAGAGATTTGTTCGAGGGCCAAATCCCGGGGAGCTTTCGCACGCCCCTCGATATCTCGGGACGATGGCGGGGCATCCGTTGGTGTCCTCAACGAAGAGGGGGTACTTGCGGCCATTTTCGATCTAAATGGAAACTTGTTAAACAAAAAAACTCTGGCAAAACTAAAAAGGCTAAAAAAGCATATAATTGAGCATGACAAAGAACAACAATAACACGAATATACCATACATATAATGAAAATTCAAAATTTCGGCATGACCTTAGCTAAAATTAACTAAAATTGAGTGTCGAACGTTGACAAAACGTTGATGAAGCAACATTTTGACAAAATGTTGACAACTCTGTTTCCCTGAAAAAATAAACAGAGCAACGAACGTTGCCTCGGCTCGACGGCCGGTACCACAAGCACATCTCAAATACATTTCACATCTCACATTCATCCACACACAAAAATATATCTCATGCATCAAATACAGATTTCGTTTCTCAAATTCCATCCCCACACAACAAATTCTTGAAATACATTTCATACAATCTGGTACTCAAACAATTAAACGCAGTACAATTTTTGAAATTCTACAAATAACTTAAACTACTACAGAGCGTGTGTTTGATCAGTAAGTTGGAGTAGCATATTTTTATCACCATGGACTTGTGCATGCATCCATGGTAGTATAGTTTATCTCTAACTTCTCTGTACTAGTACTAAATGGCTAAAAGTTCAGTAACACGTAGGCCGGCTTACCTGCACCTCGGTGCAGTAGCGAGGCAGGGGTCCGGTGGGGAGGAATGTCGGTGAGGGGAGGCGCGGGAGGCCGGCGAGGAGGGGAGGCGAGGGAGGCCGGCGACGAGGGGAGGCGCGGGAGGCCGGCGAGGAGGGGAGGCGAGGGAGGCGTCCGGCGGGGAGGCGAGCAGCGGCGACGGCGGGGAGATTTGAGGAACTAAGGCTAGGCGGGCGCACGGGATTTGGGGAATATTTCCCCAAATCCCGCGCGCGCGGGCGGTATATATGAGGTCCTTATCAGTGACGGGCGGTCTGCGTAGCTCGTCACTGGTAAACTTTATCAGTGACGGGCGGAATATGGGCTCGTCACTCGTAAGACATTTAGCAGTGACGGTCGCTATGTTTGGCTCGTCACTGGTAAATCAGCTAGGGTTGCACTCGATGCTGTTTGATCTGTTTATTAATCTGGACTGCCTCATATTTTCCCTTGAATATCTCCATTACTACAACAATTGGAACATAGCATAAGAAGCTAAGGATCTCGTTTTCCATTAAGGATAATAAGGTGCAAATCTCGTAGCTAATTAAGGATAATAAGGTGCAAATCTCGTAGCTAGCTAGCTTCATTAAGTTAGCTACTATAAGAACTATATCTAGTAAATAGATAATACAACAATCTAAGCAAGGGCCACCTAGCTAGGTGCTTGCATCAGAGGATCCAATCTTTTCGTATATCGATAGAATTTCTTAAAGAATTTTTGACGACACCGTACGTTGTTTATTATTTATGCAATGATTACTTTGTGAGTATAGATAGAATTAACATAAAAGCACGATTGTTATATACATAAATTTGGTATGATGTCATTATATGACCTGAAGATCCTGTGTTTAAAATTTCAAACAATTTCACAAAAGTGAGCTATACATTGCTTTGCAACTGAAACATCTCAACAATCATACATCGTTTTCTTAATAGTAACACATACAATCATGCATACATTGTTTTCTCTGATGTAGCACATACTTAAGTTACATCATTAATTAACTTAACTTATGACAATCTTCTCACTCTTCGACACTCTTCTCAATGGTAGTCTTGGTCTTCTTCCTGATATAGGTTAGCCCCACAGAGTGACTTCGTCTTTTGAAGGGACGCACAGCGGGACATGTAGTTCTTCTCCTTCTGCTGGGCCGTGGCTGATTGTTAGCATCGTCATTGTCTTCTTCCGTATCTGGGTCGTCAAATTGGTCATAGTCCTCTTCGTCAACGACACCATCGATTCCAACGATACTCCTTTTGCCCCTCCTCATGACATGACGGCTTGGCTTCGTCGGGTCGGCTATGTAGAAGCATTGGGCCACTTGTTTAGCAAATACCCACGGCTCATTTTTTGCACTGATTGCTTTCACATTTACTGTCTCAATAGGAACTACTTTCGGTATGACCATGGTAGTGAAATAGTCTTCGGTTTCGACATTCTTCGCCCATCTGACATAGAACATGGGGATCTTGGACACAGTGTAGTCAAGTTCCCAAATCTCTTCGAGCCTACCGTAGTATCTGTCCTTTTTCTTACCGGTTAAGGCCTCCATCGTCACCCCAGAGTTCTAGTACACACTTTTCTGGTCTTGTGCCTCCATATAGAATGTGTATCCGTTGATATCATATGCTTGGTATGTCCCGACATTCATCATGGGACCCTGTGCCAAGTGGAATACCGTCCATGCTACGTCATCATCTTTTGAGAAGCTATGTTCGTCAAAGTAGTTTTTTAGCCACCTGGCGAACGTAGTGTTGTGCTCTTTCGTGACAGCCGCTTCATTCTTTCTTGTGCCGTGCTTTGCTTTTAACATTGCCATGTGCTTCTTAACATAAGGCCGGACCACTAACAGGTGCTGTAACACTACTGTGTGCGCTCTGATGTAGTCGTCTGATCGGTTCGGTACATCACTGCGCACATGTAAATCCTTCTTTCCGCGTCGGTGACCTACGCCATCGAGCCTGCCAATGTGCCGATTAACAGGCACACCTATAGGTTTGTCAACTTTCATGTAATCCGTGCAAAACTCGACGCTCTCCTCGATGAGAAAGCCCTGGATGATGCTCCCATCTGGATGAGACCTGTTACGAACGTATCGCTTGATGACCCCATTGAACCTTTCGAACGGGTACATGTTGTGTAGGAATACGGGACCTAGGTCGATGATCTCCGGGACGATATGGATCATGAGATGAACCATGACGGGACCTAGGTCGATGATCTTTCCAAAAAGATTGAGTCTGTCCGTACTCATACCAATTCTGATATTCCTCGGCTCTCCTTCGAATTTGGGGTATTGGTCATCGATTGCTTTCCACTGGCAACCATCCGCAGGATGTCTCAGCACGACGTCATCTTTTCGTGGCCTCTCGTCGTGCCAACGCATGAGCTTTGCCTCATTCTTGTTTGCGAATAGACGCTTCAAACGGAGAATGAGTGGAAGGTACCATACAACCTTTGCAGGAGCACCGCTCTTCACTCCGTTCTCACCATCTGGTTTGTAGTTCTTTCCCCGCTTGAATCGGGATGCTTTGCACTCTGGACACTTGGTTAGCTCCGCGTACTGGTTCCGATAAACGATGCAGTCATTCGGACACGCGTGGTATCTCGTCACCTCCATTTCAAGAGGGCACACGACCTTCTTGGCCTCATCGCATCCGCGAGGCAACACGTTCCCCTCCGGCAGAACTTTTGCAAGATACTCCAATGTCTCATCGAGGCTTGTGTCCATGCTGTTGTGGAGTGCCTTGAGTCTTAGAAGTTCGAGCGTGACTGAGAGGCGTGTGTACTCGGGATTGCAACCGGGATACAAGGGAGTTTCCGAGTCTTTCACCTCTCCAACTTGGGAGCCTCTCTACGAGCCGCACTATCGTTATTCATCTCTTTCACAACCTGCTCTTGCACATGACGGTCCTGGACCATTCTGGCCAAATTGTCCCCCATGCTTCGCGTATCCGCTTCGGCTTCTTCGTGTCCTCCGGCATCTTCGTAATCCAACCGTTCTGCTTCTGGCTCTCCATGTCCTGCTTCTTCATCTAACTCTTCGTCGGCAACAACCTCATCCTCCTCACCGTGACTTCTCCACCGTGTATAACCTGCCATGAAACCCCATCGCACCAGGTGCATGTGCAAAAAACCAGATTTCCCTTCGTACATCTTAAAGTTTCTGCAATCACGACACGGACAGCATATCTTCGTGGCACCCTTTCGCACCATATCTCGCTCGGCGAAATCTAAAAACTCATTCAAAGACGTATAGAAACTCTGTGTGTTCCGATCGCCATCATACATCCAACTTTGATCCATCGGTCGTTCGATTCCTAATTAAGATATACAAAAACTAATTAGTACCAAGCCATAGAAAATTTTGGCATGACCTTTGCTTAAATAACTAAAATCGAGTATGTCGAACGTTGACAAAACATTGACAAAGCAACATTTTGACAAACCGTTGACAGCTCAAGTGTTGACAAAGAGCAACAAACATTGCCTCGGCTCGATGGCCAGTACCACACAAGCAATGTCAAAACGATGGCTCGATGGCCGTTCACAAACCCTTCCACAAATATTCATCTCATACGATCGATGTCGGTAGCATTACACATTTCATTGAAACATTTCATACGATCGATGGAGGCATGGAGTAGTGACAGTTTAACACAAATACATTTCTATATATATGTATACATAAGCAACAGAATTACACATGAAACGTGGTCTTCAAATGAATTTTCTAAAATCTCAGTTCATAATATATGAAACTAGCGTGAAATCTTGAATTGGTTCATTAGAATCTTGGTTCTTGGTGATCTATTATGAAAACTAGGGAGGTGGGGGAAGCTATGGGAGGGGAGAGGTTTGGGGGGGGAAGTTGAAGCAAAGATTTATGCATGATGATCAGAGGTGAGAGGTTTGGGGAGAGCTGAGCTAGCTAGCTGATCAGAACATTTTCTCATGAAGCAACCAAAATGTCAGTCCATTGGAGATCTAGCTAGCTAGATTTCGTTCTAGATTTAGCTAGCTAGATTTACGTGGGGAGAGCTTTCGGAGGGCAGAAACACTACCAGTCGGCGAGCTTGCTGCTGCCCAGTGGAGAGGATCCTGGGCAGCAGCGAGCTCGCTGAAGCGTTTTATAGGCTAGGTTACCAGTGACGGGCGAAACTAATTACCCGCCACTGGTATAGAACATACCAGTGATGAGCTAATATCTGAGCCCGCCACTGATAACCTGGGCCGGAGGCGGCCGGTAGCAAATATTACCAGTGACGGTCACTCCAGAGTGCGCGTCACTGGTATATTAAATACCAGTGACGAGTACAGCTATTTGCCCGCCACTGGTAATTTCTCTGTCACCAGTGACGAGCAGAAATTCTAACCCGTCACTGGTAAAACATTACCGGTGACAAGTGGCAATTTGCGCCCGCCACTGGTAAATTTCCCTATTAGCTGTGACGGGCATTTTTTGTGCTCGTCACTGGTAAGGTGGCACCTATAGCCCTTTCTGCAGAGTGCACTCCTCCCGGAGCTTCAACTGAATAATATGGCCCAGCAAATCGAACTTCTGCATAATCACTACATGCAAGAATCCATGAAGCCTGGTGCTGAGCAGTACATCACAGTTAGAGTGCCACCTGAGTACAATTTCTTCGATGAAGTTGGGACTGGTACATTTGACGTCAACTATGAAGACCTGTTCAGTCTCTATACCTTTGACCGACTCGACGCTAACATCATGAGGGTATGGACGCTCCACATGGTCCAAGAGATCAGGCGCTTGAATGCAAATGTTGGATTGATCGATCCATACATATTCAACTCGAGGGTGCTCAACGAGAATGCAGAGATGGTCACGCAGTTCCTTGCGAAAGTATGGCTCGCCCAAAGGACCAAGGATTACATAATGTTTGCCTACAACCCACCGTAAGTTCTTTAGTAATGTCTAAATCTTCAATTTATGCACTTATAATTACACTACTACGAAACATGCCTTTAGAGGC